>SNQJ01S0201828.1:23374-33430 GCA_010110895.2 Picea sitchensis | reverse complement strand
AATCAAGACAACTATCTAACTTACCTTTTAAACAGCTCCCCGGCAACGGCGCCAAAAATGTCAGGCTGCTAAATTGAAGATTTGAATGACCTGAAACACTAAATTGTCAAACCAGGGTAAGTAAACTTTGAGCTGCTACACTATATGTGCGGGTAAGCTAATTCCTATCTAAAGACTATTCTCAGAAGAAAACACAAACTCACTCTGAAAAACTAAATCCTAATGACTACCTTGAAACTTATCATTTCCTATTTAATTCATCAACATAAAACAGTCCTATGCTTAAGTGTTGGTGCTTCTATCCCTACTCCAATATGATTTCACACAACTATCTAACACTATCTTTAATCATCTATCATCACCATTTCTATTTAAGCCATGACAGAAAAAGTATTTTCTACAATGCATTCAATCTACACATCGGAAATAAATCTAAATATGTCTACAGAAAAACAAAGGAATATCCTACTTAACCTACTGGTACCGGAAGATTCCTCTAAGTTAATTGCAACCTAACTATCTAACAAAACAGAGTGGTCTCACTATCTAACAAGGCAAAGTACATTCAAACTCTAATGTTATGGTCAGATTGAAAACTGGAATCGAAACAGACCTAGCTCATGATCTAAACTCTACAAGAATCAACCATGCTTCAATACTCATCAACGTAGCATATATTTAATAAGCTGGAAACGATACAGTTGAAGAATAAGCAATCAATAATCTGAACAGTTAATTCCAAAACTCAATAAACTAACGTGCATGCAATTACTACGATACTGAAATAAATAAAATTTAATGCAGAGAACAGCATCGACTTGAACCTGTTTGGCGGGCCCAACCAAAAGGTACAAACGTCGAAAGGAAGAACCAGAACTAACTATATCATTCTACGCAACCACTGTGTATACTTCAAACTCCATTTACTCAAAGAAAATAGCTCAACTCGTATGACAGTGAAATAACATAACGCAATAGCAGTTTGTATTCAGAAATGTGTATTCATGTCATAACATAACATAACCCAACCGTTTCTTAGGAGTGATCCTCTGGTTATATATAGATCCTCCTCAATAACAGTCTGAAGCAAAAATACATTAATTCCAACGGATCCCAGATCCGAAAATAGCTTGAAATAGAGTTTAAAAACGGTCTTCACATCTTCGTGACATGTAGTGTCATGAAGTGTGAATCATGAAATATTAACGACTCAATTCTATCATTGTGCCTTCAATCATCATATGAGCGATGACTCCATCTGCCATGTATTTCTCACTGTCTCCCCTTCTGGCCATAATGCGCGAATCTTCAGCAGCTTCGTTGGTATCTCCATGGGGTATGAGCTGGTACCTGGTACTGGCAAATCCTGTTTTAAAATAGAAATAGTACCTAACTCAAGCCATATTAGTTTCAATATTAATTTAAAGCATCAAAATACATAAAAATAACTTGAAACGTAAAAATACCTTGAGTAACCCCATTGAGTGGTAAAGAGATATCAAGTGTGTCATAACAAGACCAAAAGGGGGTGGTACTGGGTATGGAAATGGAAGTCTTTGTGATATAATATAGGCAAAACATGATCAAAACTGGAGACCAACAGTTTCCTTTCTTCCTTAGATATAGTCTTGCCAAGATTCACATTCTTTGGGTTCTCTGGGGTCCCAAGATTTATAGTTTCATGTAGGGGACAAGAACTACCAGTCTTTGCACTTTTTGGTCCCTTAAATCGCTCTTTCAAATCAAACAGATTTTCTAGATTAGCTATCCCTTTCGGGATCGTGTGAGCCTTTGATTTATCCATGGGTTTCCCTGTTCAAGGATTGGTCTCTGTTGATTTCTTTTGGAATACTTCATTGTCAATAGCCAAATCTTTGAAATTGTCTTGGTTAGTCAAGAAGTTTATGATATGTTCATCTCCTTCAAATAATTTCCAATTGGAAATGTTATTAGGTACTGACGATTTGTAGAGAATCTCCACAGTGAATTAGGAGGCTTCATAATCCTCCAGAGGCAACAACATGGAAGTAGCTATGGCCAGGGAGTCAGTAAGAATATTCTTTTCTCTGGGGATTGTTGTAATATTGAAGGCTTCAAACTTCTCTATTAACCTATGTAACTCCTGCTAATAGTTCTTTAGGTGAGGAGAATTTCAATGTATAGTATTTCTTACTTGTCTAATAATAATTTCAGAGTCTCAAAAAACTTTCAATTCTTTGACATTCAAATCAATTACTTTCTTTAATCCTTGTACTAGAGCTTCATATTTGACAGTGTTGTTAGTACATTCAAACTCTAGCCTATAGGATAGGAAATGATGTTTACCTTTAGGATCGATGAGGATGCATCCTGCTCCTGACCCTTCTTGTGATTTAGATCCATCAAAATAGAGGGTCCAAATTTGTGATCGACAATTTCTCTTTTCCTTTCCCTTGTTCATTTCTCGCCCTCCTATATTTTTTCCTTTAATCTCTAGCGTGGGGTTTTGATAGAAAAGGGTGTCTCCTGTCAATATCTACGACATCTCTTGAAAAATCAATTTTGAGTTTTGGGTAACAGGAACATCGAACAAGAGAGGAGCAAAGTTTCTGAAGTAGGAATCGCAGGAATAATTGCCCAATATGGGTAAATCTGTGGATGAGGGTTCATTCGGGATTTCTAGATCAGTGACCGTATGTTTCAGATATATCTCCCTATCATCCCTTTAGTGGTAGCCAAAGGTGTGCCTAGTTTGTAATAAAGTACCCGTTTAGCTTTTCAGACCAATCTCTACTTAGTAATAGCCCATATGCCTCTAGGATATCTACTACAATGATGTCAATCACTTGAACAAACATGGGGTGTGCCGATATTCTGATCATCACATCTTTGAGTTCTCATATGACCTTGACCTGGGTTTTGTCTAGTTGTATGACATGTTTATCACTCTTGAGAGGAATGGCATTTAATTTTTTGCAAACAAACAAGGGCATGACGTTGGAAGACACTCTAGAATCTACCAAACCGTTGTGAAGGTTTCTATTGAAGACTTCAAATGTTAAGAGGAACAGTGGGACAAAAGGATTTTCCTTTCTATCTCCCAAATAGGTGTTCAGAGTTGGTTTGCCCAACATATATTTGGGAGACAGATTTCTTTTCGAACCATTACCCGTCCTCGGGTTTTCTATTGAGCTCAAAGCTTGTAACAAAAAGTCCTTCTGTTGAGGAATCCTGCATATGTCCATAACTAATATATTAGCCTTTAGCTTCTTCAAATATTCAACCACGTTGTAATCTAGTTTGGGCGATTCCTGTGTATGAATGCTTGTAGGGTTTTTACTGAGAGCGAAGGATGTTTTCGGGTGATCGGGAGTTAACTTACTTTTCGAGGCCTAGGTGGCATTGGTATCTTTTGAGCTAGGCAGACCCTTACTGCGTGTCTGTACCACTGAAACTTTCGTGGGTTGTTTCTGAGACTCAAACAGGTCGTCAAAAGGCATGATCAAGTTGGGATCCCATACCAGCATGGTTGTATCTCGTGGTGGTTCAATCTCTTCCTGGTTAGCACTATTCATAACCAAACTGCTTGATTGTTTGGTCAGGGAGACTTCATCTAGAAACCGATTGGCCATAAAATTCATGGCATGTACCCATTGAGGACAGTTTGTCTTGGAGTGGTTTTCCTGATGATAAGTATAGAAAGCATCAAACATAACATTCCCTAGATCAATATTTAAGTTAGCTAGGGGAGGTTCAATTTCTTTGAAAGGATAGTTTCTTTTAAAGAAAGGCTTATAGGGCCTTTGGCTTAGGTTTCCCTCTACTGCATTTCTCTTCATGTCTATGATCTCGTTTGATAATTTCTTAACCTTGCGTTGTATATCTTCTATATCTCCATTACCCTTTTCAGGAGTCTGTTCAGTTGGTTTCCCTGGCGGTCTAGTCAAAAGGATTCCTCTCCTGGGAGGGTGTTTGGCTTCTTTATTTACTAGGGATGCCTGGCCTTATTTACATCCTTTCATCTGGAATTATATTGGCTTGGCCTCTTCAAAAATTTTTTGCTAGGGTTTGCTTAGCGACTCTTTTTAAAAACATAGAAATAGAATCCAGGAGCGCGTTAGCATAAACCTCGATTTACAGCTTCTGAGTTGGTCTTGTCGTGGGCTCAAATTTGTATAATATGGTTGTGAATCTTTGATTGAAATACTTGACCCTTTCCTTCAGATTCATGGTGGTTGTGAACAACTCATCCATCAGAGCTCTCGTAGTAGTTTCCTCTGCAAATTTATCTAGGAAATCTTTCTGGAACTTGGTCCAACTAGTTATAGAACCTACTGGCAGATTAAAATAGCATGTGGAAGATGAATTTTTAAACATGTAGGGGAAAAGTCTACAGACTAAGTCTTCATGTTGAATGTTCATAAGTCTGATCGGGAGTATGAACTTCCTGATATGATATTCAGGAAAACCTGAAGTCTCGGGGTTGTACTTGGGTAGCATCTTCTCTAAGTGTCGGGGAAGATTATGTACTCATCCAGGGACGGCCACGACATCTCTGAGCAACCAAGGTTGGTTGTTTTGAAGTGGTATTTCCCTTTCCTCCTCATGGTCATTATTACCTTCCATGTCTTCAAAATCCGAGTCAAACTCTTCATCTTGCGAAAAGTATTTTGGCTCAGAGATGTCGCCGGTTGGCATCTCAGGGATAAGATTAAGAGGGTGTTCGATTTCAGTGATCATGAAGTCTATCAAGTCCTCTAAAGAGTGTACAAAAACCTCATTGGGAGTGCTAACCACTGGTATTCTTTGCTTTTTTCTTCGAGGGAGTATGGGAGCTAAGGACAACGCACCGATCTGTCGAGCGTAGGATCTTGTGATTCTTCTGAATTGATTTACTAACTTGTGAGGAAGGGCGTAAGGTATTTTAGGGTGAAAAGGTTCTTCCTTGGGTTGGGGTGAGTTATCCACTTTGGGAGTACTCAGCATGTGTGGGTTGTCTTGTGAATGACTAGCCATGCATATGGGTTGTTACAAATCTGTAGGTTGTTTGAAATTCTATATAAAATATATATTTAGCCATTCATTCTCAGGCCCTCCATCTAGTGCCAATTCTGTTGATGGGTCTTAAATACCTTGATTCAATAGTAGGAACCAAACCCACCACCAAGGGCCAATTAGACTCTACAATGTTTAAATATCAAATGGTTCTTCAGATCTTGCGATCCGGCCAAATTATTGATGGGATTTGTGTTTTCTTATGAAGGCTCTTCCTTCAGTTAGGACTATTTTCTTCTATATTTTATCTTGGGTGGGACTGGTATGAGAGATGCAAGCTAGTATAAACCAACTTGACAGCAAACAAGATTACGTTTTAACTACTGGGGAAGAGGCTAAGATTGGGATAACCTGTTGCTCAAACATGCAAACAATGATTCTATACCACATGCCTAGTACTAATACATCAACCATGTGAGCATCCAATTACTATCTGAGAAACTAATTATCATAAATAAAGAACATATGTAATAAGATAATGGAAAGAAAAATAATTCATCTACCATAACCATTCATCACATAATAACACGACGATTCATCTTCATCATTAAAGAGAAGAACATCAAAACATTGCACCAAATAACTTGACAACATAATTAATTACTCTTACTCATTGCTACATCATTCATGAAACATTATAGGAAGTAGTTCTTCTCCAAGCCCAATCACATGCATTTGATGAAACTAGCTTGTCTTTGGTCCAGAAGGACTTCTCCTTTCATAGCAACTTCAAAATAATTCTTAACAACCAAAAAGATATATTTCTTACAACAACCATCGACCTTTCACTAATTGGTTGATGTCTTTATTTATAATATAAATTTTAACTGAAATTAACGGCTAAGTGCAGTTTAAGAAAAACAAAAAATCGCCACGTGGCATCATCTTCTAACAGTTTCTTTAACAGTCAACCCGATATATCTCTTGAAAAGGGTGAGTTCTCTCATATTCGGACCAACTAATAAACAGTTCTTCACAAGTTTGGACCCATGGAAATCTGTGTTGTTCCATTGGAGCCGCATATATCCCCCTGATATCCACTGCATGCGCTCGGTACTTTACAAGACTGGAGTTCAATTGTTGTAGCATGGTTTGGGCTTTGATTGGATGTTCTACAAATCGTTGCACTTGCCCTGGTCTTGCGTCGGTCATCTTTGTGAGTTCTTTGGTACATAGTGAATCTTGTTTGGCATGCGACTCAACTATGTCACTCAGGTCGACGAAGTTGTCAGGGGTACCGAACTCGGGGACTCTGATATCCTTTATTGCTCTATTGATTTTTCTTCGATGTTTCTTTCGAGTTCTTCGGTGAGGTCACGGAGAAAAAATTGTTCGGTAAACGGGAGGATCTTTCCTGCAATCAGGATTGAGGTATTTTAGTGATCAGGTAACACATAGTATGATACAAACAAAATCGAATAGACCGATGCGTAACTGTGGAGCTCGTTAGTCTTGACCATTTAATACTTATGTGATCCAGTCACCCCTTTGAATGACCTGTGATGTCCTTTTCCACATTGTCTCTCCTCTTCAGTTTAAATGAGTTACGTCAGCACGCCATGGCATGGAAAATCAGGTACGACAGATATGAGTGTCAGAACCGTCACAGTAGCCACTTGACCCTTGGGACTGGGAAAGGATGCCAGAGTTGAACATGTGCGCATACGCTCCAAGAAGGTCGGATACCATAATAAGGAATTAATTAAATGCCTCAGGTTGAGGCGAGTGATTCCACCAGAAGCCATATCACCAAGTGTGTCAAATATCATTCGTTAATAATGGAAGTTGGGGAGTGTAAAGAGATTAGAATGATCGTACCGTATATTCCCTACAACTCCGATCAATGACGTTTCATGCGTTCTGGATTACATCTATTGAGTAGTTGTGACACGTTAAATATTAAAGGCATCCTATCGCGAGGCATGAGTGTTCTTTTGCATGTTCTGGTTTGCTTCCTCATTCCTCTATAAATTCTAGGGGCTCTATGGGGAATTCTAGGCCACAACCAAGTTTATACATTGGTAACGTTGGTCTTGCGAGTCTAACTCTGGTATAACTCTATGTCATAGTCTTTACTCATCCGTAGACATCTAAGACAATACGTTGTTGCACTATGGGATCCCCCTTAAACAAGGGATGGGGTTTGCAAGGAAGACGGAGTGCCAGGTCCGAGCCCCAGCGTGTCTGGGACTCTTTCTTATTGGCATCAAGTGTCCCTGAAGCTTCAACAGGAGGTACCTACCTTTTCTCGGAAATAGTGTCAGCATCTCAAGTGAATGTGGGAGTGGAGAGAAATAAATATGAAGGACATATGTTGGGTGTCCTTCCCTCTTAGGAGAAGACACCGCAGAGGAGAGGAAGGCCTAGAAAAAATAAGGAAAAAGAAGGATAAGACCGCCTCCCAACTGAGTTGAGTGCACACCCGGTCATTGAGGAGTTTACGATGCACACTACCTGGTCGAAGCCTATCAAGACTACCAGTCAAGGAAGTAGGAGACAAAGGGGAAAGGTAAAGACCCCAGGTTCTCCTGTTGGGAGTCCTATATAGCAGCTAGAGCGGGCCCAACTTTCCATAGCCGAACTTTACCAAGAAAATAGATAATTGCGGAGACAGTTGGTGGCGAAGAACCAGGAGGTATCGGCACCACAGGGTTGCGAATGAAGCACAGATTGGCTCAAGAGACGGCTTCGAGAAGCACAAGATACGATTGTGCATCTGCGTGAGGCACAGAGGATGACGAGGAAGGAGAAAAATGAAAATACTACAAGGCACGAGGAGTAGTCCGGGAGAAGGTTCGTGCGCATGGGATACATAATGGGCGGGCTCTTACTTTGAATTCTCTAAAGTGATTCTTGATAGTTTTCTTTTTTGTTGTAAGGGTTTTCATATTCTCACTGTAACCGGGCTAGTTAGTTAAGGCATCGGTGGTGTTTATTTGTATGTAACCTGAGCTTGGCGGGAGCTTTAATTATATGAAAATTTGAAAGTGTTTTGAATGTATCATGTTCCCTCTTCGTATTTAAATCTACCATGTTTTTTATCTAAGTTTCTCGCAAATTATGAGATTTTATAACTATCATTGTTCTGAGTTTCTTTCTAATTTAGTTGATACGTTCCTTTTAAAACTTCTGATGTCGATTGATGTTGATGTGGCGTTACTAACTCGGGGTTATTAAAATATTTTAAAACATAAAACCTAGAACTTTGCTGGTGGGTAACAATTTCACTTGGGGACTTCGCTCATGTTGAATGCGCCTAAAGAGCTAGATGTTGCAACTACCGATGCTGGGATGGCATCAGGGATCGGCGTTCAAACGGAAAATTTGTGCGTAGTTTTCTTCATGTATTATCTTTTTTGTAAATATCTGACGTCAAAATCATTTCGGGAGTGGCGATCGGCAATACCATTCCTCTCCTTGCGCGACACTTACTCTTTTCATTTTTATGTCGATGCCAGATGAATCGGTCGTCGGAAATATCTTTAGTGGAGTTTATTCACAGGTAGGGGAGACCTCCTTCTACTGATGCCAGTGATATTCAGTGCTCGACTGCTTTGAACTTCTCAAGCGATTTTTGTCACTTTTAATCTTTCCCGATGCCAAATTTCCTAAGCGTGTTGGGGAAAACTCTAGACTGTCGATTTCTTAAGCAGTTGTTAAGTCCCTTTTAAAGTTAAGATGATTCTTTATATGTTCAAGAAGACTTTAAACAATTCAAACATGACAACAGAAAAGATAAGTACATGCAGCAGTTTCATACTGAAGTGGAAACAAATAGTGCAAAGGATCAAGTGGTACCCAAAAAGTAGAAATGGATAGATTTTTTAGGGTGTGTTGAGTACTCAACAGATCTATAATCAATGCAGAGTCGTCAAGTCTCGTCCTTCTTTTGCACCAGTACAATCGAGCTTTCGCAAGGGGAGGAGATGGCTCTGATGTTCCCCTTTTGAAGAAGTTCTTGGATCTGATGATTGATTTCATCATTATCCATAAACGAGCATCAATAGACTAGTCCATTAGGTAGAGGTGTGTTGGGGGTCAGATCAATTGGATGCTTGACTTAGCAGTGTGTTAGTACCCCTGTAGATGAGCTAAAGATGTCTCTGTATTCTTCCACAATCCCATCCACTTGCTTCTACTACAAAGAGAGGCATTGTGTAGAGGCCACAGATGTGGCGACGACCTTTTGCTTACTGTGAGAACGGATCACGAAGAAGGTGAACTTCCCATTCTGTGAAATGGCCTTACTACATTTCTTAACAGATATTAAAGAAATAGAAATAGTTGGTGCCACCTTTTTGATTTTGTACAATTGTATACCAAAAGTAATAATAACACTGCGGGGTCTAAACTCATACACAACATGACGCTTCCACAAATATGGTTGTTCTAAAAGAACATCACAAACTTCAAGGGGAGAAATATCACACAATACCTCATCTTTGAACGGCTTGATGTCGTAGGGAAGACGACACTATTGGCTGACACAGAGATCTCTTCCTTGACAAAGATAGCTGATGGTGTAGGGTTGTGGGTGCGGTGTCATTAGCAGGTCTAGCCGCTTGACGACCTCTGTTGAAATCAGGTTCTTCTAACTACCATTGTTGACAATGAAATGAATCAAATCCCCCTTGACCCACATCTGCGAGTGAAAGAGGCGTTCCCCTTCCTCTGGTTCTTTTGGTTTGCTTAGTTGGACTTTGGTGGTAGAGACCATGGCACTGGGTTCAACATCGATAATATGCTTTCCTCCTTTAGGATTTGACTCGGAATCAGAATTGAACTTTGACTCGAAAGCCTTCATCTTAGCCATGAGGGACTGCTTGGAGTGACATTCATCAGTTTTGTGCCAAGGACTTTTACGGTACTCACACCATTTTCCTGTTTCCTTCTTCATCTTCTCGTTTCCCTTCTTGTATTTTGGCTTGGACGGATTGTATCGAGGGCATCCATATTGACTTGGTCCCTTGCTATTGTTGAAATAATGTAACTGCAAAGTGTATTCTTATTATTATTTGATAT
>SNQJ01S0201827.1:0-16824 GCA_010110895.2 Picea sitchensis | reverse complement strand
AAAGACATGAAATATGGTACACACATATTATATTATCAAGGAAAAAACAAGCTAAATGCAATTTGGACATTTGAAAAAAAAATTACAAGTTAAATGAGTACATCAATAAAAAATAACATACTAACCTTGCAAGTTCAAAATTCAAGCTATGTAGTTCAAGAATTGGATTTGTTCAACCAGTGGGTGACGGAAAAAATAAACAGCTCAAACAAAAGCCAAGAATAGTGTCACAACTATAGCAATTGTGTCGCAAAGTCTCTTAAAGTCACGTATATATAGATAAAATAGTCAACTAGCCGTTATCACCGACCAATGAGATAGGTAAAATTTTCATCGCTATTGCCACGAAAGATCGTTGCTATAGCGACGAACATCCCAACTTGGTTAAATTAATATTTTCGTCGATATTGTGACGAACGTGCATGGAAATATCCACAAAAATCCCGCCCTCTTTAAAAAAATGATGAAACTAGTGGAAGTGTGGAAAATTTTCATGGAATAATCCGCCCATATGTAGTAGTGACAGGAAGAAATGAATAAGATCAAGCCTCCTACCTTTTACGGTGAGCACAAAAAGGATGAATATGTGGAGTCCTGGTTGCTAGGTATGAGGAAGCACTTCTAGCTACATAATTACTTTGCGTAGGTAGAAGGGAGAATTTCCATCTATCAACTAAAGGGAAAATCATCGATGTGGTGGGATAAGTTCATACAAGTGCAACACATTGATGAAAATAAGGTTACTTGGAGGGAATTCAAGAGGTATTTTCAGAAGTAATACTTAACTAAGTGATACCATGACAAGAAAATGAAGGAGTTATTTCAACTAGAAGCTTGGAAGTATGACAATAGATGAGTATGCAAGAAGATTCTTAGAACTACTGAAATATGTCACATTCATTAAGGATGAGAAAGTTAAAATTCATAGGTACCTGAGTGGGCTACCCTCATTTATCAGTGACAAGATACAATATGATGAAGCCAAGACAATGGAGGAAACCATAAGGTGCTCTAAATGTCTTTATGATTAGAAAAAGGGAAGACCGACTTTTCAAAAGGCTTGGGAAGAAAAGATAAAAAGAAAGGTGGATCAGAGGAATAAGGGGACTAAACCATTGTTTTTCAAAAATATTACGCAAGGACAGTCAACTCCTAAGGATCCCAAAATGATGGATACAGTGGGGAAAATACCAAGGAAACAACATATTCAATCTTGGGGTTGTGGTGGAGATCATATGTACAGATATTGTCCTGAAAGAGGTGAGAAAGCGAGGACTACGCAAAGTGTACAACAACCTGCGATAGTTGAAGACATGAGAATAAATGTACCTAGGATTTATGCAGCCCTGGATAACAAGCAAGCTAAGTTTTAGTCACACATGATTGAAGTGGAAGGTAAGATTAATGAACAACCCATTGCTATTTTAATTGATTTAGGAGATAGTCATAATTATCTAGATCCTAAGATGGTGGAAAGAGTCCAATTGCCAAGAAGTAAGCTTGGAAAATCTTGGTTGGTGCAGTTAGATATAGGGGAAAAAGGGAAAATTAATGAGATGGTTAAGCCATGTCCAATGGAAATTAATGGACTACGCACAAAATCCGATTTGACTATCATACCTTTGGGCTTGTATGATTACCTCATTGGTATGGATTGGTTAGATCAACATCATGTTGTTCTGGACTGTTACAATAAGATATTTTCTTGCTTGGATGAGGAAGGAAAATTAAGATCAGTTCAAGGAATTCCAAGAACTGTAACTATTAGAGAAGTTTCAACCTTTCAATTAAACAAAATCTACATGAAAGGATGTCAAGTATTTGCAACGCACATGGAGGAGGCACCTGAGGATAAAGTGCCAAATGTTGAATATTGTGTTAGCACTCTGTAAATTTTGTTTGGTTGAATAGACAAACAAAATAGGTAACTGTTTCAACCTACTTTAGAGCTGGGCACTAGCCTTATCAACTCAAAGAGGGATCTCTCATGTCACTGGGTATTTCTTGGATAATCAGTGGCTAGATTTGGTTTGTTTTGGGGGTTTTTAATAAAGTTGTTGGCAAGGAAGGGGAGGAACACTTAGGGATATGGAGTCAAAATTCTAAAAGTGAATGAAAACAATGACCAACCGATAGAACTCTCCAGAGGATAAAGGATAAATAAAGTGACGAATCTGAGTTATAAATTGAATTTAAGCAGAGTGTAGGAAGAAGGGGAAAACAGATAACTGTATCAGAGAATTACTAAAATGAATTCTAAATTTGTTAAGAAGAAATACACACAGTTTAAATTGCTAAGCCAAGAGCATCATACGATGAATTATGGGCCTTTAACTATCCAATTTAAACAGAAGAAAATGAAAATGGAATAAAAGATCACAGGAAATACATACAATGAAGGAAGACAAAGCTCATATAACCACCATTAGAATATTTTCATAGAGACTTAAAAAATCTTCTGCATATATATTCAATTGAGCTTCAGAAAGTTACAATAGAGTTCGAAACAACCAAAAAGGTGCTCTTGCACTTCTGCCAACATTAATTCATTCAAATGCCCCAGTATTTATACAATTCGATTACAATTGCTAAAACTGAAACGCTTCATCTTCTAAAACTGATTATAATAATTTCAACTGACAGTATCGGTATATGAACCGATTTACAATGATTAAACAAAAAGACGTTTCAAAACTAGGGACAAATTCCTCTAACTGCTCATCTTCCTTTACGACACCTGACTTGTCCTGATCTTCTGTTGAATGTGTTGGTTTGGTGACACCTAGAGGTCACTGACTGGTTCTGAGAAAACTGCATTTCATCTTGCCCAACCATACGATTTCCTTCCACTGTGAGTTAGAAGGAATATCATAATCCATCATCTCCTTTATCAAAATCTCCAGGTCAATGTACGTGGCGTAGGACATAGTCAATAGCCCAATCTTCACTGTTTTAAATTGATTCAAAATTTCAAAGTCTGCAGCCAAATACTCTACTAGACTTGGGCCTTTCAGACTCTCCTCCATAGCTTCAAATTTGGAATGATCCATTCTACACTGAATGAGGAGAGAATTGTAGTCTTCTTGATTGTACAATTTACCTTTGCCATCCGAAAATGGTGGGAGGCCCTTGATAAACAATTGTTCAAACGTATCCTTAAACTTTTGTATACTGTGCTCCATTTACATAGCTTTGTTTTGAACCGATTTGAGCAAGTTGTTCTTGGTGATGATCCTCCTGGCCCAGATGATCAACGTAATTCTGTCTTTTACCCCAATAGTGTGAAGATTAGTAGTGGGCACAAAATTCAACAAATCAATAGTGTTCTGAGCCCATTCTGAGGGTTTCTTGGCTAATGTTTCATTAACACCAGTACATCTGCTTCGGGCCGTGGCAACCACGTTGTATTTTTCATTTATAAAGTTCAGATAAACCCTAAACTTAGCATCCTCTGCAAAAATAGCATCCCAGATCACATGTTTATCTCCCTGCAATAGTGTTTTGCCTTTTAACCTCATTTTCATCTTGTTTACTCTCTCTTGCAGATCTTAATTCTCTCCTTGAAGTTGAGCCATTTTCACATCTTTTACTTTCATCTCTTGTTTTAGATTTTCTATGAACTCTTTGAGGCCCTTGATCTCCCCTATTTTTAAGCTTACCTGGGACATAGCCTGAACCAACCCATCAGTTCTTGATACAACCTCTATGTTATCAGGTACAATGACAACCATATATGATGTTTCTACTTGTGCTTGTGACCAATTCTCTTTCTCTTTTTCTAGCTGCAACACTTTAGCTTTGTAATTTAGTGACTCTTGTCTAAATGTTTCCTTTTCCTGCTCTAGAGAAGCTATCTCTGTTGTCTGTGGATGTTTTTTAGAGGACATCTTCATATTCTTCTTTAGTCTTTGGATCATCTTATCTTTCTCATCTAAATAAGCCTTTACCCCTTGAGGACCTTCAGATTCCAATCTTTTGACCTGTGTCTTCCAGGATTTGATGGATGCCTTTTCTTGTTTCAATTTCCCATCTAATTTGAGTGTATGTGTTGTCAATCTTGAAACATTTAGACTCAAACTTAGGTAATCTGAATATAGCATGTCACTGGCATTCCTGTGAAACTTTACTTTGTCTGGGGCACCAATATTCTCATAATGCATCTTGATTTTAGACACTTTATCATCATATGTTATTGCTATATTAAACGTCTTTCTTTCCACATCCCTGACTAAGAAGAGGGAAGTCTTATGTTGGGAGATCTTCTCTACTTCGGGAAACAAATCCCTTATTTCACTATTGGCCATACTTCCATTCACAACATACCGGTTCATTAAGTCCTCTTTTGATTGATAGACTACCCCAGGTGTCTTGCTAAATATATGTTTCTTGCTACTGAAAACCCCTGAGTTGCTTTCATTTTGTGGCATGCTTCCTGTACCCGCCTCTTCATTCTTGGTTGCACCTTCCACCATATCCATGCTTGTTTTCTCTTTAGGTTCTTCTTCTTCCAATTCCACCACTTGAGAGGATGGTGTAATTTTCATTTTCTTGAGAATATTTTGTTGATTACTAGCACCCAGTGCCTCTGAATTGCTCCTCTTATTATAAACACTCATCTTTGGAGCTTTGACAACCACCCTAGGGGAAGGTTTTTGTGTCTGGTTCTACTGAGGGGCTGACTCTGTTTGTTTTTTTTGATCATGTTGCAAACTGACCTCCATATCTGCACATGTTTCCAGATTAGCCAGCTTATCAAATCCTTCAACATGCTCATGCTCATAGGGGCCCTCTTTGCTCATCAATATTCTCTTTGATATAATCTGATGCAAATCATATTTCCTCCCTTGTAACTGTGTAAACCCAAATTCACTGAGTTTGGATTGGATTTGAGGTAGATAGGACTTATTCTTTACCACAAAGGGTCCTACCATGAAAGTAAATTTTAAGTTAGATGCCTTGTGCGCTTTCAGAAAATTCTATGTCTCTGAAATGTTCCTTTGTCTGATGAACTCCAAGGAAAATATTCTGGGAGTAAAAAATACTAGTAAAAGGTAAGGTCCTTCTTGATAGACTTATACCCAAATTACAGTAGATTGTATGAACAACATCCAATCTCCTACCCTGCTCTCTGTATTTGGTTGTAAAAATGTTTTCATTTCTTCTAGAACCCTTGGCAAGTCTGTGTTGAAGATAATATTGTGCACCTTGGACATGATCTTATTGATGAAAATAAGCATGATGATTCGTTTACATTCAGTCGAGATGAATGAAGTTTCATGGAATTCGGTCTTGTTCGATTCCAGGAACATTCTCAGCAAGTGCGTGTAGTATCTAAAGTGTCTCAATGAATTGAAATTTACTAGCTGTTGATGCATATTATCAACGATGAACCTGTCGAAACTGATACAAACCAACTGACTAGACTCTGACATAAAAAAGGTCAACAAGAAACCCAACATGATTTCTACTACAAACTTCTCATTATCCAACCCTAAAATTTGACTAAGCAAGGAACAAGCCCACTGGACCTCAATAATCATAACGTTTACATTGATAGGTAACGACAGACTTTCGGAATTGTGTTCAATTTTGACAATGGTTTGCAGAAACAAGGTTTTTACTTCCGAGGGGCATTCTCTGTAGACTCTGATAATTTTCTTTTCCTCGAAGGGTTCTGACACTGTGGGGAAGACTCTGGTATACTAAGGGTGTGTCGAAGTGACAAACTATCTATTTCACATAAAACCTCTGACCCTAACTTATTCCAAATGACCTTTTCTTCCTGCGAATACTGCTATGCACACCAGCTTACGAACTTAGGGAAAGGGAAAACTACTTCTACAACGTAAGGGGTAATGAAGGCTTGGGATGCTTCGAGGAAGGGTATCTGTTTTCCAACATTGTCTAACAAATTCGATCTGGACATGGAAATGGGTGAGACTGTGATTTCTGTGTCAAAACAATTTGAGTCCCTGTCAATTAGGGATTCTTCTCTAGAGGTGAGGTCTTGCTCAGTTACGGATAAAATGACAGGGTTAGTGGCCATGATGAAAAATACATGTTAAGAGGCGAAGAAAACATGAATCTAACCCAATTTTGAGCTTGAGTTTTGAATGGATGATTTGCGCCAATTTTCAAACGTTTGAATGATTTGAAATATCATAAAATAATGTTGGGTCCCTCCTTTTATATGCGCCTATCGATATCGGGGATTTGAGAAAATGGTTTTGAGTAGACCGCTTTTCGCCCCGATGTGCCTCTGGGGGCGCCATGCATCCAAGAAATGAAACCATGGTATTTTCCCTGGCCCGCCTTCAAAATATTATCCTTCGCGCTACTTCAATGCCCGATATGTGTCTCGGTCGTCGATCTGGGCCACTCCAAGATCTATGGTCAATCGTGCCTCAACAACTTTCGATATCAAGGGTTGGAAATAATGGTTTTAGGTAGACCGATTTTCGCCCCGATGTACCTCTAGATGCGCCACGCATCCACGAAATGAAACTGTAGTATTGCCCTCGACCTGCCGTCACATAATTAAACCTCGTGCTATTTCGCCGCCTGATATGGGTTTTGGTCGTTGATGTGGGTTGCTTCAAACTCTATGGTCTGTCAGGTCCTACCTTTCACGCCTCCTTTATATTTGTTCACATGTCGCCATATGCGACCTTATCCTCCAAACTATCATGTCTCCATAGCGATGTAGCTCTTCGCTAAATTTCTGAGACTTCTATCCTATCTAAAAATTGTTATGGTGATAACATACTGCACAATAATAAAACAATTTGGATATATCTTTAAAGAGATACTGGGGTTGCCACTGAAAAGAGATATTGATTTCTCTATAAATCTGATGTGGGGAGAAATTCCTATATTCAAGACTCCTTATAGGATGAGTATGTTAAAGTTGAAGGAATTACAAATGCAACTTGAAGAGATTATGAAGAAGGGGTATATACACCCATGTGTGTCACCTTGGGGTGCCCCAATATTGTTCGTGAAGAAGAAGGATGGTACGCTAAGAATTTGCATCGATTTCAGGAATTTGAACAAAGTAACAGTAAAGAACAAATATCCTTTTCTAAGGATAGATGACCCCTTTGATCAGCTTAGGGGAATGCACATATTTTCAAATATTGATCTCATATATGGATATCACCAAGTGTGAATTAAATAAGAATACATCAGAAAGACTTCCTTTAGAACTAATTATAGACATTACGAGTTCACACTGGTTCCTTTAAGGTTGTCAAATGCACCAACTGTCTTCATGTGTTTGATGAATGGAGTTTTCAGAAATTACTTAGATAAGTTTGTCATTGTATTTCTTGATGGCATAATTATTAACTCAAAGTCTGAAGAAGAGTGTGAGAAACACTTGACAATGGTGCTACAAGTATTGAGAGAGCATCAAATGTATGCAAAGTTGAGCTAGTGATCATTTTACCAGTGGAATATTTATTATATGGGTCATATCATTTCCAAGGAAGGAATAGTTGTGGAAGTAGAAAAGATAAATGCCATTGAAGAATGGCCAACACCAAGAAATGTCGCAGAGGTGAGATCCTTCATGGGACTGACAGGTTATTATAGAAGGTTTATTGAAGGCTTCTCAAAAATTGTGTACCCAATTACATCCTTGCAAAAGAAAGGTGTGTGATTTGAGTGGACTTCTTATTGTGTATTAGCACTTAAAGAGTTTATTGACTAGTGCGCCAATACTAAGGATTGTTGATCCAGATGAATACTTCATTTTTTGCACGGATGTATGAAAGGAAGTGATTGGTAGAGTCCTTAATCATAATGGGTATGTGTTATGTTGTGAATAAAAAAATCTAAAAGAACATGAAAGACTCTATGTTACTCATGACTTAGAATTGACAGTTATAGTGCATGTCTTGAATATGTGGATGCACTATCTCATGGGTAATATATTTGAGCTTAGAATAGACCATAGTGGTCTGAAATATCTATTTCAAAAACCAAGTTTAAATGCCAGACAAAGGAGGTGGTTAGAATTCCTCAGTGAGTATGGCTTTGACATAAATCATATCATAGGAAAAGAGAACAAGGTGGTTGACACACCCAACAGAAGGGTGCACGAAATGCATGTTACATCCATTAGCATGTAAAAATCAGATTTGAAAGAAAGAATTTTAGAGGTTTCCAAGTCAAATCAACACTTTGTGGACATAAAGACAAATTTATAGCAAGGTATTCCGTAAAAAAAAATTGGAAGGTTATGAGATAAAAGAGGATGGAATCCTCATGTATAGGCGCGAAGTTTATGTGCCAAATGCTTAGGAGTTGAAAATATGTTGTTTTCAGAGATGCATAAAGTTCCTTATGTAGGACATCCAGGCTACCAGAAGGTCAATAACAACAATCAAAAAGCAATACTATTGGCCATGCATGAAAAAGGAGTTTGTTGATTTTATTGCTAGATGCCTTGAATGTCAAAAGTCAAGGCTAAGCACAGACATCCAACTGGTTTGCTACAACCTTTTCCCATCCATGAGTGGAAGTGGGAAGTTGTAACCATGGATTTCAATACTAAGCTAGCAAGGATTTCTTAGCAACATGATTCTATTATGGTAGTGGTGGACAAGTTTACTAAAGATGCCCATTTTATTCCAGTCAAGTCAGCGCACAAGGCAGCCAACATTGTTGAAATATACATGTAAGAAATTACTAAGATGCATGGTGTACCTAAGACAATTATGTCTGACAGAGATCCCAATTTCACATCAAAATTTTGGAAATGGTTATTCCAAGGATTTGGTACAAATCTTAAATTTAGCACAACATATCACCCTAAGTCAAATGGACAAATAGAGAGGGTAAATCAAGTCATTGAAAATGTTCTCTAGATGTATGTGATAGATAAACCATCAAAATGGGAAGACTACCTTCACTTGGTAGAGTTTTCTTACAACAATGGGTATCAACCATCTTTAAATATGAGCTCATTTGAGGCACTTAATGGTAGGAAATGCAATGCACCAGTGAGTTGGGAAAACCCAACAGACAGAGTCGTGGTTGGGACAGATTTGCTCTGGGAAATGGAAGATCAGGTGGTGAAGACAAGGAAGAATTTAAAGGCTGCCCAATATAGGATGAAAAGATACATAGATAAAGGAAAAACTCACAAGGAATTTAAAGTGGTTGACCATGTGTTCTTGAAAGTAAAAGTAAGATGTAGTTTCCTAAAGTTTAGAAATTGTTCTAAGTTGGAAACACACTACTATGGGACATTTGAAATCCTAGAGAGGATTGGTCATGTCACATATATGCTTGCATTGCCTGCATCCTTGTGTATTCATAATGTTTTCCATGTATCATTGCTTAAAAACTAGGATTTTTGAGTGTGACTGACTTCTCCTTCTCCCTGCATGCTTGATTTACTTAAAAACTTGCATTTCTTGCATTGCTTAAAAACTAGGTGATTCAAGTGGATCCAGAAGGTGATTTTAGTGTGTGACTAGTTTTCATATTGGATTGAAAAATCAAGTAGCTCTGTAATCGAGTCATGGAGCTAGTAAAGGTCCAATGGACCTGGTATGATCCTAAGGATGCAACTTGGGAGCGCGAGGATGCTATGTGGGCGGAGTATCCGCGTATTTTTTAATAATTTTGAAATTTTGTATGTACATGTGTATATAATGCAATAAGGACAATGCATAAATAATGGGGAGGTAAACGTAATGTCCCTAATCCGAACCCCATTTTTTATTGTACATATAGGCTGGTGAGTCATTGGTAACATTTGTAAATGTAATGTACATATAGGTTTGTGAGACGTTGGCACCAAGTTTTGGTTTTGCACGCACCTTAGTAGTGCGCGAGGATTGTTATCAAAGAAAGGGTGCACACATTTCACAGTGTTGCACACACCTAGGTAAGTGCACGTTGTTTTCACATAAAAGGTGCGCACATTTTATAGTGTTGCATGCACTTGATTAAGTGCATGAGGATTACCTTGAAGTGTCCATCGAACCGATATATATATATATATATATATATATATGAAATTGTGATAACTCTCTTGAAGAGGTGCAATATTACAACTAGTTCTCGGGTATCAATTTCAATTGACATTTGAAATAAAATCATGTTGTCAAGAAGAGAATCATTAGTGGTGAAAGTATTATTAGGTATTGATAAAAAATGTAGAAATGTTGACCTCTAGGATTGGGATACGTAAAAAACATCGTTCTCAACATTTTAGTTGTTTGGGATGTTCTTTATGGCTATGATTTTATTTTGTTGCATCCCCTATTATACTTGGAATAAACTTGAGAAAATACAAAACTGATTAAAAACTAAATGCAATAGTCCTTATACTATTCTCTTAATTGAAGTTGGATGTACTTCTATGGAGTCTATATCTGATTAGGTACTAATAGTGTAAGCATAGATTGCTCAAGTTGGATAAAGAGAGGTTCCTTGTTATTGATTCTAATATGTGTAGTATCCACCACAAGTTAGATAGGTTGGGATAGAGATTATGAGGCTTGACTTAACTATAAAAGCATAAAATAAGATGATAAAATTAATAATATTGAGAATATTAAATCTTGCAACCTATGAATCTTAAATATAAGACTTCAAATGAAAATCAAATGATTAACAAGAGGAAGTTGAAATATTACAATGATTATGTGAATGCTAATTTCAATGATCAAAACCATTTTTCCAACATTATGAGATTAAAGAACAAAATTAATATTGTCAAAATCGGGAACAATGTTGATGACCTCCATTATGAAACTAGTCATTTGACTAACCAAAAAATACTTTGGTATTAGAAAATATGTAAAATTTATGATACAAAGGATATTGAGGATGAAAATCATTTCATTTTATATTGACCTACCATCAATAATGTAAGACATAACTTAACATAGTTTTATAATTCATCTACTCTTCAATTTCTCCTCACTTATAAAAATCTCAATGACCTTGGTCCTTTCATTTCCACAATGTTCAAGTATAGAAATGTCATTTTATAGGATATTTAGTCTTATTCTCTTTATTTTTACAATAGACCTCATTGATCATAGTGTAACGTCCCCATCATTACGACTACATGCAACACAACAAGAAGCAATTTTTTTTTTTTTTAAAAGAAGGATGACAACAATGACCACGGTTGAACAATGCAACTTGATGGCGAACACCACACACGGAGATCATGCAATAGACAACAACGACTCAACACACTAGCACATCAGGCAACTGGATGAAACATATGATAATCCAAGACAGATGTAAACAACTACCCACCCGCCACAAGAAAGAAAACGCCTACAAGCTAAAGGACAACATCGACCAACATGACACAATGGATTGACGACCAGTAACTGAAAACCTCTACGATGCTTCAAACCTAATGCGTTAAGGCGTTAAAAAAAAAGTGCCAACATCAATTACTACGAACAACGCCCACATCGGGAAGCACAGAATCTGACTAGGTTATCATTCACATATGTCCCTCAGGTGCGCAATGATTCCTCATCAAGAATCATGCCATCACAAGGTGATGGGCATGACAGTCACCAAGGCGCAACCTAACACATCGAGACCAATAACCCAAGAAAATTTCAACGCGCTAGGTGACCACATCAACTGTCAAAACTCATGACGACTAACCCAAGCACCCAAACACCACGTCAAACAGACGCAAGGGAGCCTGACGACTATGACATTCATACAACATATTAAAAATAAGTACTACCAAACGATTAGCTCACTGTAACTATTTCTAATTACAATATTAGATAAGTACTTTCCTAAGGAAGAATTCACTAACTTTTAAACTGAAACAAGTCTGAACCATGTCTTTTAAAATAATATAAAACAAGTCTTATTAAACTAAAATTGTTATCTTTTAAACTGAAACCAAATAACGTTGTCCCTTATACAAAATGATTCTCTATCTATGGAATATAATCACGTTCCTTTGACTGAAACCAATATAGTAAAATCACTACTTATACCATCCTGTCTATATAATAAATGTGATAAATTCATCATCTATCTCTATCCTTTAAACTGAACCAATGTAATAATTTCACTACTTAACCAGAACAAATATAATGAATTGTTGTCATCATATATCACTGTCATCCACCTATACAATCACTATCACCATATATCGCAGTCTATAATTTGTTTATTAAAATTTACTGACAACAAATAAACTAGCTATCTTCATATATATCGCTATCTATTATATGTATGATAATGTTGTGTGAAGCCAAATAATGGTAAGCATGATATTATATTGTGGTTATAATGCTGTGTAAGGCATGATAATGTTGTCTAGTAATAATGATATAGTTGTCTAGCAATTATTAATTGGTGTGTAATCATCAATGTATATTTCAATGTGTAACTAATAATAATAAACATCGTTGTGAAATAATCAAGGATGATATCGTTGTAACCCAACATAAATAATAATGATATATATACAAAAATACAGTTGTATATGATAACGCAACTATATATACAAAAACACAACTATATAATGATATATAAATAATAATTAATAATAAAAGAAAAACGCAGCTATATATCATTTTTTTTTGTGCGTTAAGGAATGCAGATACTTTACCCAGGGCGCAGACATAGCCAAAATGCAGATAGGAAAATTTGCATTAACAATCCATTAAAAACACATGCAAAATTTCGTTGTCAACAATCCATAAATATTAGTAAAACATATCATAAATTTGTTGTCTATTTGTTGCAATCATGTCATGATTTTGTTGTCAAATTGCTATAAACACATCAAAAATTCGTTGTCATCAAGATGCAATTCACAGAGTCAAATAATGGTATTGTTGGCTCGATTATGAACGAAATCGCAAAGCAATTAAGTTAAGTTTTTGTGTAACTTCATGAAAATAAATTTGTTGTTGCTAACAACACAATGTAATTGTTGTCCTTTAAAAATATATTTTTACTGTCCTTTTAAATACACATCATTGCCTTCTGACATTTAATTAAATCGTTGTCTATCAATCATTAACATCATTCTATATCAAAATAAAAAGGGGGTTGTTTATCATAATTTAAAATTGCAATCACATTTTAAAATCGCTACCTTAAATGAACCATAGCCACATAAAATCGTTGTCATAACTATGTACGAATAGCAGAGGTAAAATCACCAGAAATCTTGGTGAAAATCTATGCAATGTGTCACGAATTTTTGGTGTGAAGGGTTGTGCCAAGTGCCACGAAAATAAAGGTGGGTAAGCTGGGTAAGATATGAGTTCAAGAAGGGGATTCAAACACAAGCAAAATTCTACAAACTGTTCAGGGTAAAACGAAATTGAGAAAAAAATAATGACTTGGTGAAAATGAATGTTCAGAGATTAATCCTTCAAGATGAATCACCCATTGCAGAGTTTAAACATTCCTCGAGGTTGGACAGCTTCAAACGCAGAGAATTTCCATTAAAAAGGGATGTTGTTAGTTATCATTAAAAATATGCAAAGCAATTTCGCCATCGAAATGTAATAAATTGCAGAGGAAAAATTTGTGGTTGAATGCTTGCAATGAGCCACAAATTTTGTAGTGTTTATGTATCCAAATCACGGAGTAAATGATTGAGTTGTTGTGAAATTATAAATACAATTTGTTGTGTGTAAGATTCCAAGAAGAGTGGGTTGAATGTTGGGTAAACATGGGTGAAAATGCAGAGACTAACAAAACACAATGATCACACATCGAGATCATTTAGAATGCAGAGGTGATATAACATGCAGAGCCCAATGAAAACGTAGAGGAAATCAATCTCAAGAAAGCACAAAACCAATCATTCAACCATGAATCAATCAACACAGAGATAGTAAGGGTATATGGCTAGGAAAAATTATTCGTCGCTCATCATCCATGCACAGAAAAGAAGGGCATTAGAATCTATAGGTCTATTAACACCGAAGTGACGACCGTTGATTCGGCTCCTGGCCGACTGCTCAGGAATGGAATGATGATCTAGGGATAAGGATGGAAGATAAAGCACAATATCTTAATAATGATCAATAAAACAAAACAAAACAGTCATAGCAATCGGGGATCAGGTTGCCAAGGAAATCAAATCAAAAGAAGCGAGCGCAAAGCTATGATGTCTTTAAGTCCTTGATTAAAAACGTTGAGTAAAACATATTTCTTTACAAAATAGAAGTACAGTAATGAAAGAACAAGAAAAATAATAATCTACCATTCAAATAAAATCATGCGTACCATATCCCAAGGTGACAGCTCTGATTCGTTGTCCCACGCACGCTCCATCTAGCTCCCACTTTCCGACCGATGTGACTTCACCGGTACCTCCCAGCCAATGCTAGGGGTATTCTTCTTCCCCCTGAGCCCCCTGAGTTGCAAAGGGGCTACACACACTGACCAAAGAACAACTAGCAACCAGCTCGCCTCGCAAGGTCGAGCTACAAGATAAGTCAGTCAAGTCAAAAATTTTGCAGCGTAATGTTATGCATAAAAGATTAGATCCATACTCCTCCTCCTCCATCCTTTTTATAGAGTTTCTAAGTGATTTATTTACCAAATTCCCATTTAATTAATTTTTCATTAATTTAATTCAGAAAAACATCACTCGTACACATGTCACTCATCCCAATAGTTGCACCAGAAATTAATTTCATTAATTATTTAATTACTCCTATTTCCCTCACCCACCAAAAAGCATTCCTAAAAACGCTCCTTGGTGTCCCAATATTCCCTTACACGTTTTAAATGACTTACATCGTTACTAATTCCTAGTTGAGTTCTTAATTAGTAAGCTCTTAAAGGAAAGATTCCTTACTAAGTTAGACATTCATCTTTTTCCTTACACTTCCCTTTTTCTTTATGTTTCCCATTTTCCCCTTAGTTTCCTATTTCTTTTAAGTTTCCCTCTTTTCCCTTTTTAACTAAAACTCAAATTAGCAAGTGTAGAAAAACCACCTTTTACCCCTTTTTCTTTTTAATTAATAAAATTTAATTAGCCTATGTAGAAAAAAAAAACAATCATTTCTTTTTTTTTTTAATTTTAATCCCCCAAAATAATTTGATTTTAATAAATTAATTGAATTCCTTACCCCCTTCTCGTCACATGTTTAATTATGATTATTATTTTTGACCACAAGTGTCACTTAGACCTATATTTTAATTTCACTAGGTTGGGTGACATTTTATTAGGGAAATTTTTTAAATCCTACTTCTCACATCATTCGTTCTAAGGTCGTCTAGGTTTATTCACTTACTAGTTAAAAATGTGATGTGCCCTTCAGGATGCACTAGGTGCTCCAAGGGTTCCACTCGCCTCATTCCATTTTCCTTGCGTGACGTGCCCTTTAGGATGCACTACGTTCTTCAAGGGTGCCACTCGTCTCTTTCCATTTTTCTTGCGTGACGTGCCCTTCAGGATGCACTACGTGCTCCAAGGGTGCCACTCGCCTCTTGACTAACTTGGTAGACATAAAAAACCCTTGGAGTAAATACTTCGCTAGGTGATCTTGTGGGAGAATAAGGGCCTCTAAGGAATAAGGCCCCTGTCTTATTGTGTTCCCCTTAGAATCATCGTGAGCGACTGTCGCAGTCTACCCTCACGACATCGTGGGTCTTCTAGAACTAGTTAATCGTTAACCTACAGTTCGAGCCACAGCGGGAGTGCTAGTAGGCTGTGGCATGTATTATGTCCACACTTCTCCCTCAAAGTCTCTAGTTTTTGTGCTTGACCCCTCTATTCCACATGTGAGTCTAGTCGGCAAGCTATCGTCAGCCTGCATCATCAAAGAATCATGTAAGCAATAATAATCAATCATCATAACATATAATCAGATGTGCATATGTCATATCAACAACAATAAAAACCCAGTAGTCCACTCCCTGACTCGATCCAAAGTCCAAGGGGTTTCATCGATGCCTCTGCATCCTCGAGCTCCAAAGTTGTGCACACTCAGGAGAACCCAGTCAATAGCACCAGTCTATGTAAACACAAAAAATAGAATATCCATAATGCCTCATAATCATAATTAAATGACCAATAGTATAATAATCTGGATCACTTGCAAGCAAGTGTCCTCAAAGAATAAGTTCGCTCAGTGTGCACAAGAGTGTAAGTTTTAAACCTATGAAGTAAAGCAATGCATATAGATTCTTAAGAAAAACAAAATTTAATCAATGGCTCATACACAGAGTACACAGAGGATTTATACCGGAAACCCTCAACCGGGAAAACCTTTCTTATATTCATTATATTGAATTTCACCATTCACCATACAATATATACACAATGTTTTTAGGTATTTCGTAGATACCAAAACCCTAATCCCTTAATCTGGGATTAATTTACAAAACTGCTAAAAATAGCAAAATCTGCCCCCAAAAAATTTTTGGGGCCCTGCCTCAGGCTACTGCACGTAACTAGGGGGGGGCATACCTGCCCCCCTGGGACCCCCCTAGGAAAATGCCTGACACACAAGACACAAAGAAAAATACTAGAGGGATCATCAAACGCAGTTTCCATATCTGAAGCGCCCACACACACACATGCAAAGAATATAACACATACCCAATATTCTCCCACTTGTTGTTTTCTTTGCATCCAAGGGATTATATATTCAACAATCCAGGGCAACAATGCCCATTGTTACTCTACACCAGGAGAAATTTTTTGTGCTCACAGACTTTGTCAATGAATCTGCAACATTCTTCAAAGTGTCAACCTTTTCCAGCAACACCTTTTTTTCCTCAACCATGTCTCTCACAAAGTGATACTGAACATCAATATGCTTTGTCTTCGAATGACAAGCT
>SNQJ01S0201826.1:0-16824 GCA_010110895.2 Picea sitchensis | reverse complement strand
CCGGCGCAGGCGCTCAGACACTACTACTCGTGCAAAGAATATAACACATACCCAACAATTTTTGCACTGTCTTATGAGAAATACCAAGTTATTTCTCCAAAGTCTTCTCCAAGTCAAAGACTCCATATATGCACTCCTTGCGCTTAATATGTAAACTCTGCATACAAAATTTCCATGCTATCTCTTATGAGATTTATCGCCTTCTGCTCCTTTAACTTCTTAAAGGGTCACTTTGACACTTAGTTGAGTTTTGGATATGTGCGCTCCTTGCAACATATCTTATGCAAGATTTGGGTTCTTGCAGATGACTGTGCACACCTTGCAACAGTCACTTTTCACTCCTTGCAAAGGGAAAGTTTTGCGCTATCTCTTCTAAGCTTCGGAATCAAAACAGATTCTGTCAACGCACTCCTTGCAGACCGTGTGCACACATTGCATAGACTCAATCGAAGAGAAACAACTGAAACTTATGCAAACATCTCACAATTTCATATACTCGTAACGAAATTCATTCATTCATGAAAACAACAATAACAGGGAATTGCAAACAATAACAACACCATGCCTTGGATCAATTTTCCTATGTTATATTCATTCAAAATAAAATGGCTACAGATATGACCAAAACAACAACTAAAAACTCAGAAATTTCCTACTAACTCGCAGCAGCCTCATTTGAGTGTACAAAACCTCTATTTATGTCAGAGGTTCCTTAAGTTTCCCCATCGATTATGCGTCTACCTGAAAACAAAACCTAACTGCTATCTAAGTTCAGTTACATTCAAGAGTAGGAGTGAAACTTCCAGATCACTCATGATCATTCAGTTTCCAAGTGTTTGATCTTCTTTTGTTTTTCAATCAGCTCCAAAAGATTCACAGTAAACGCCAACGTTAAGATTCTGAAATGATTCCAAGGCACTGAGTTGTCCTGCCATGCATGATCACTGACGATGCTCTTGCATCATACTCCCCTGAACAAAAATTCATGGACTCCTGTCCATGAGCTCCTGCACTGACTTTCCATGCTTCTAGATATCAAATTCATTTTCCCAACTCACATCTCCTATTGTGTGTCCCTCCCACTTGACCAGTGTCCCTTCCACTTGGGTGTCCCTTCCCTTCCATTTTCCCAACTAGCATCTTCTATTGGGTGTCCCTTCTATTGGGTCTTCCTCATGGTCTTCTTTCCAATTCTCTGATCAACGATCTTCTCCATCTGTGGTTTTTCTGCTATAGGAAGTTGCTTCTCCCACTGAATCATCTCTTGATCTTCTGATCCCTCTGTGTCATCTTCCCTGTAAGGATACAGGTCTGAAACGTTGAATATGGGTGATATGTCCACATCATCTGGCAGCTCAATCTCATAGGCATTTGCATCAAACTTCCTTAAGATCTTACATGGCCCTATCTTCTTCATCTTTAACTTGTTATACGTTCCCCTAGGGAACCTTTCTTTCCTGAGATGTGCCAGAACTTGATCTCCTACTTCAAATTGAAGCTCTCGGCGATGTTGATCAACTCTGCGCTTGTACTCTTGGCTAGATCTTTGCAACTGTCCTACGATCTGGCTATGGAGCTTCTGCATCTCTGTAGCAAAATATTCTGCTCCAGTGCTTCTGATCTCACTCTGCTCCAAGTCTCTCAACTCAGATACTCCCCTGGGTTGCATTCCATATAGTATTTGGAATGGGCTTTTTCCAGTGCTCCTGTTGGGTGAGTCATTGTATGCAAATTATGCTTGTGGTGGAATCTGATCCAACTGATTATGATGCTCAGTGACCATACTCCTCAACAAGTTTCCCAAACTTTTGTTTACCACCTCAATCTATCCATCTGTCTAAGGGTGATAAGCTGATTTGAAGGACAAATCTGTCCCCGATTTCTTCCACAGTGTTCTCCAGAAATGACAAAAAAACTTAGTGTCTCTGTCTAAGACAATGCTCCTGGGTAGTCCATGAAGTCTCACAACTTCCTTGAAAAATATATTTTCAACATATGTTGCATCACTAGTCTTCTAGCATGGGATAAAGTGTGCCATCCTTGAAAATATATCCACCACCACAAATATGGAATCACATCCTCTTTGCGTTTTTGGCAGTCCCAACACAAAATCCATGCTTATTGCATCCCAAGGCCTCTCTGGTATTGGAAATGGTTGATAATATCTATTGTTCTGTCTTTTTCCTTTTGCATGTTGGCAGATTCTACATCTGTTCACAAACTTTATCACTCCTGTTCTCATCCTTGGCCAATAGTATGAACTGCTCAACTGTGCAAATGTTTTATCCTGGCCGAAATGTCCACCCAATCCTCCACTATGCTTTTCTTTCAAAAATTTATCCCTCATTGAGCATTTTGGTATGCACAACTGATTTCCCTTGAACAACAATCCCTATTGAATCATATACTTTGTCCACTGGTTCCTATCTCTCAGCAAATGATTCACACATGCTTCATATGCTTCCTTGAAATCTAGATCATCACTATACATTTCCTTAAGGTGTTCAAACCCCAAGGTCTTCACCTGAAACTCTTGCAGAATCAAACATCTCCTGCTCAATGCATCAACAAGTTTGTTAGAATTCCCAACAATATGCTTTATGACAAAAGTAAAATTCTGCATAAACTCAATCCACTTTTCATGCCTTTGATTCAATTTTTCTTGTCTGGTTATGAATTGTAAAGCTTGGTTATCGCTATACAAGACAAATTCTTTTGGAACAAGGTAATACCTCCATTTCTTCAAGGCTTGAATAATGGCATAAAACTCCTTATCATATGTGGAGTAGTTTCTCTTAGTCTCATTCAACTTCTCACTGAAATAGGCAACATGCCTATTATCCTGGCTCAAAACTGCTCCAATTGCAACTCCACTTGATCACATCTTACTTGAAATCTCTTTCCAAAATTTGGTAAGACCAAAATTGGTCGTTCTGTTATTTTCTCCTTTAGTATATTGAAGCTCCTCTCAGCCTCCTCTATCTAGTTAAAATACTAGTGCTTCTTTTTCACTGTATCCATCATTGGTGCACAAATTCCACTAAAATCTTTGATGAACTTCCTATAGAAACTTGCTAATCCATGGAAGCTTCTTACCTCAAACATACTCCTTGGTGACGACCATTATTTGATTGCTTTCACCTTCTCTGGGTCCATCTTCGGTTTATTTGAAGAGATCACAAAACCCAAGTAAATGAGTTATGTCTTCATAAAAGAGGACTTCTTTAGATTTATCAATAGCTTCTCTTGTTGTAGTCTCCTCATCACTAATGTCAGGTGTCTCAAATGCTCCTCTTTGGTCCTACTAAAGATCAGTATATCATCCAGATATACAACCACAAACATGTCAATGAAATCTTTCAGTATTTCATTCATCAACCTCATAAAAGTACTTGGGGAATTTGTTAAGCCAAATGGCATAACAAGCCACTCATACAAACCTTCATTTGTCTAAAAGGTCGTCTTCCACTCATCACCTTCTCTCATTCTTATCTAGTGATATCCACTTTTCAAATCCATCTTAGAAAAGAAATTTTCTCCACTTAAACAGTCCATTAAATCATCCATTCTTGGCAAAGGGAATCTATACCTAATGGTGATCTTGTTAATGGCTCTTGAGTCTGTACACACTCTCCATCCTCCATCCTTCTTTAGAATCAACATAGAATGTACTGTGCATGGACACAAGCTCTCTCTAACCAATCCCTTGTCTAACAATTCCTGGACTTGGTTCTTTACCTCCTCATTCTCTCAAGGTGTCAATCTGTATGCTACTTTGTTTGGAAGACTTGCTCCTGGTATCAAATCAATATGATGGTTGATACTTCTAATGGGTGGCAATGAGTTAGGTAGCTCATCCACCACTATGTCAGCAAAATTATCCAACAATTCTTAAACTTCTTCAGGCAAATCATCCATTGAAGTACTTGTAAGGACAACTCTAGGCTTCCTCACCACAAAAAACTACATCTCTTGTTCTTTCTTGACTTCTCTCAGGAGTTCCTTCCCACTAATGAGAAGTATGCTTGTGTCAGCTTCCTCTTTCATTTTATTCTCCTCTATTGGCAACAACATGTGTGTCCTACCATTCTTCTCCAAGGTGTATGTATTCTTCCTCCCATCATGAATGGAATTCTTGTCAAACTACCATGGTCTTCCCAACAAAACTTGACATACATCCATGGGAATCACATCACATAGAATTTTATCTCTATATATCCTCTTATCTTAAATTCAACAAGGCATTGTTTAGTAACCATTACCTGGTGTCCTTTCTGCAACCATGAGACTTTATATGGATTTGGGTGTGCACTTGTCTCTAGCTTCAATTTATCCACCATCTTTGTGGATACTAGGTTATCAGTGCTCCCACTGTCAATTATCACCTTGCATACTCTGTCTTTAGTCTTGCAAGTTGTTCTGAAGAGACTGTTCCTATGCACTGGCCTCTCAACTTTTGCCTCTAGTTTTAAGAGAACCTTTCTCAACATCAGGGATGTTCCATCCTCTTCTCCTTATGATTCAACATTCCTTCTCTGTGCTTCCAAAATGTGAGATTCTCCTCCTCCTTCTTTCTTTTTCTCGGGACATTCCCAAGACATGTGTCTTGTCTTTCCACATGCATAACATCTTACTTCTTCTCCTCTACTTCTTCCTCTTCCTCCATGTTAGAACCCTATATAATAGGGAATCAATGTTCTGAATAATATTTATCTTTTTCAGGCATATGTTTTTTCTCAGGACGCTTGGTGAAGGCGGCAAAAAACGCCCAATACTGACCAATCATAAGATGAGTGCTTGCGCGTGAGCTTCAAAGCGAGTTTCGGTGCATTTTTTAGCAAAAAATGGTGTATTGGTTTGAAATGGTAAAAGAGTTTTATGAAAAAAGTTAAAGAATTATTTTCCAAAAAATTATATTGACCGAAGGCCAACCTCCAAGCACTCAACACCAAGAGTTAGCAACATTCCACAAACTAACAGTAAACACACAAGCCAGTGCCAGCGCCAACACCAAACCCCAAAGCCCAAGCCTCGGGCTCACTTCATCGACAGAATATGTAACTGCTGGCTCATATAACCACCTAAAGTTCCATTTACCATGTGAATGTGGGATATTGCCCACAGAAAGTCAAAAATATATAAAAGGAGGTCTTTAAACCCTGCGCCAGTTGTTCGAACCAGAGTCAAGGTGTCCAACGCGGAGGTGTCACAGCTGCAAAGGAAGGTTGCATGTTCCTTGAGTTTGTCCCTGCTATTGGTCCTCGCCCGTATGATATTCCAATGGTACTTGATCTTTTACGAACAAAGGAGCCTTTGTTGACCACATAGGAGGGGGCTTGCAGGCATTATTGACAGATCATAATAAGTTGGTTGTAGCTGTTGGTGGAGCAACAACCCTAGCAGCAAGAATTTATACAACCAGAGAAGGTGCCAGGGTTGTTTGGGGTTATGTTGATAGAATATTGGGCCAACCTTCTTTGATCTGAGAGTCCTCGAGAGGAAAGTATCCATGGTCAGGCTTAATTTCTCGTAACCTAAGTTATGTTTCTAGAGCTCGTGACTCAACTGGAGGGGAGACTGCCAAAAAAGGGTAACGACTTTGGTGATGTGGTCCTTCATCCTTCATTTCAAAAGAGAATTGGACAACTTGCCAATGCAACTGCAAACACTAAATCTCATAAGGCTCCTTTCTGTAACATACTTTTCTATGGACCCCCGGGACAGGAAAGACCATGGTTGCAAGGGAACTTGCTCGCAAATCGGGGTTGGAGTATGCACTGATGACCGGAGGAGATGTAGCCCATTAGGTACTCAGGCTGTTACAAAAATTCATCAACTTTTTGATTGGGCTTCAAAATCTAGGAAAGGGTTACTACCGTTTATTGATGAAGCAGATGCCTTTTTATGCGAACGCAACAACACCCATATAAGTGAAGCCCAGTGGAGTGCTCTTAATGCACTTTTGTATCATACTGGGGACCAATCTAGAGACATAGTTCTTACCCTTGCAACAAATTGGCTTGGTGATCTCGATTCAACTATTACTGATTGTATTGATGAGGTTCTTGAGTTTCCTTTTCCAGGAGAAGAGGAGCGTGTTAAATTGCTCAAACTGTACTTGGATAAATACATTGCACAAGCAGGTGATAATAGAACTGGTTTGGCCTCTTTTCTTAAAGGAAAGCAAAAGAAAATAGAGATAAAAGGTTTATCAGAAGATGTAATCCATGAGACTGCTGCTAAAACTGAAGGATATTTCACACAAAGTTATTCAGAATGTTATAGGAATGTTCCAGATGTGAATACTGATAGTTCAGATTGTGAAATTCTGGAAGCAACTCATGGGCCAGAAGTCAAAACCAATTGGAAAGATGCTGAGTTTGAATGTATGAATGTTGGACAGGCACCAAAAGAACATGGTACTCAAATGTTAACTCAAGCTTTGCAAGCCAATACTATAAAATGTACCAGTTCTGCAATGAATCCTCCCATTTCTTCTATTCCAACAGTGCGTCCTACTGCACCTGTGGGAATTCCATCAACAAAGGTTGCATACAGATCTCTATTGGCTGATGTGGTCCAGCCAGATGCTGTTAAGGAGCTATGCAAGCTGTTGGTCATTGTATCTGGAGAGGCTGCTAAAACTTGTGTAAAGGAAAAATGTTTGCAAGACGAGGATGCAGATAAGCAAACACAGGAAGGGAAATATTTGGGACAAAACAAACACTCTAAACATGGAACACCTGGCAGTTAGAGCACAGGTGGCAGAGCATGTTTAAACAGAGGTGGCATAGTATCCCATTTATGAGGAGCCATTTCAAATGCAGCTGGCAGTCAAGGGCATGTGGTAGTAATTCAATAACTGAAGACCATATCAAGATCTTCATATCAACCAATTGCCCAACTTTTTAGGCACATGTCATCATCAGGTGGCAAATCTGTTCAACATTTTGGTTATTAGCAGAACACAAGTGGCATTTTCCAGTAGGTCGTTCAAATTACAGTTGAGAAATCATAGGAGGGAAGCCAACAAGAAAAATATCATAGCCAGATGTCGAGGCAGTAGTTACAATTGTAAATTTCCCTTTAATTTACTGTCCGATTCGTTTTAGGTGACAATTGACATGTGTAAATCTTGGTAACTGTTTTCTATTTTCAGAAAACAGAGGTAGGGTTCGAATTGTTTGAGGATTGATAGAATTTTACCTATATATGCACATGTAAAGGATGTAAGGAGGGTTCGACCTATGAGGTTCGACTGGGGTGTGTGAGGAGGTTTCGACCTGTGTGAGTGGATTTTCAGCCTTAGAATGTCTTTCTTTTGGCTGGATCTGAAGAGGGTGTTTTTTATTGTGCTGGACTGTGGGCTGTGCTTGGCCAGAAACTTTTCTTTGTAATCATTTAAAGAATGATCAATAAAGGACATGTTTTTCACAGTATTCCTGTGTGGAGATGCTGGTGGTGTTTCTTATCTTTGTTGAGATTTTCCTGTTATCTTTCAATTTGTTTTCAGTTCTTATTATCAGAAGGAAAGTAATAGAAGAAGAATTTATCAGCAGATACTCTGCCTCTGATCTTGTGATAATCTTTATGTTTCTCCTCTAAAAAGATAGTTTAGGAATTCTTAGCTGCTCCTTTGGCTGGATTTTTCCTCCCCTATTTCTTCCTCAAATCGACGCCATCAAAACTTAATTTGATCCAACATTTCTGCTACCTTTCCCTATGTAAAAGCTTTGTCCAGATCTAAGATGTGAATCACATTTTAAGCACAGACCCCATTTGCCCAATGGCCCTCCTTGCTGTCCCAGACTAACCATTTAAAAATCAAAAACTCCATATTTTCATTACTTTCATAGCTAGCTTGAAATCCATCCCTTACAAACCAATTTAAATCTAAAAGAGAGATCCCTCTCTGAGTCTTGGAGGGCTAGATCGAAGACTCGAAGTGGTTCAAGGTTACCTCTGTGATTGCCTCAGTAGCCTTAGGCAGATTACAGAGCGCTAACATTTTGGTGAATCCACTGGGAACTTCTCTAGAGCTGCACTTCAAGTTCAGATTTGACTTCTGATGGTGAACAGAAGCCAAACACAGGAAAGTTGTACCATTCACCTGGCGACTCCATTGTTAAAGATCCCAAGCGTCGAAGTTCACAAGCGACTTCACTGCTGAAGAATCCATATTTCAAAGCCTTGATGATGCTTCAAGATGACAAGGTAATAGGAAAATCCTATATAGTGTGAAGCTATCAAAGATTTCAGGGATGAGTTAGCAGATTTTCCAATTGATGAAGTTTCGTTAACAACCGCGTTTCATTGTTGGAGATCGAATTTTTTTTCTCATGAAAGTAAAATTTGTGTTCTCGAGATGTTTGCTGAAAAACTTGAAAAGGATATTAAGCTCTTGAATACTCAGATTCAGTCTTACAGTTTCCAACATCCAAAACAATTTTATGAGAATCTTACGCCTCCAAAACCAAAAGATATTGTATCATCTTTCAATTTTCTGATTGATGAATCTTTTGTTTGCAAGCATAAGTATGAAATTGAACAGTTGCAATCATGGTCTAATATTGAGGAAACAGATGGGAAACTTATCCATTTTAGAATGCTGAATGAATACCTGGAAAATCAACAAATAGAACATATATTTATTGACCCGGTTGCAAGTTATATGGAGCTCTTTTTCAGTATAACTGTTCAATCATGTTTTTTCTGCAAGGACCCGAGCCATCACCAGTTGCCATTACATATTTTAGTTTTGATTTTCACCAAACATGATGAGGAAGCCCAATCATGGGATCAACTGCTTGACTGGCTCCATTGGCACTTTTTCATTACCTGATTGAAGCTGATGCTTGTTAGCAAAGTAGGGTATGTAGGAATGCGCCAATAAGTAACTGTTAGCAAAGTAGGGTAGGCAGGAATGCGCCAATAAGATCATCAAGATGAGCATCTTCTTTTTTGTCTCTTCATAGTTTATTTTCAGTTTACAGTTTGGGGGCAGCCCAATGATCAGGTGGTCGGTGAAATTTAGAGTTAAGTGATTCTAGACACCTCCTTCAGAGCTATCTTCCCTAGGTGGATCCTATGTTAGAACCCTATATAATAGGGAATCAGTGTTCTGAATAATATTTATCTTTTTCAGGCATATGTTTTTGCTCAGGATGCTTGGTGAAGGCGGTGGAAAATGCCCAATACTGACCAAGCATAAGATGAGTGCTTGCGCTCGAGCTTCAAAGCGAGTTTCGGTGCATTTTTTAGAAAAAAATGGTGGATTGGTTTGAAATGGTAAAAGAGTTTTATGCAAAAAGTTAAAGAATTATTTTCCAAAAATTTATATTGACCGAAGGCCAACCTCCAAGCACTCAAAACCAAGAGTTAGCAACATTCCACAAACCAATAGTAAACACACAAGCCAGCGCCAGCGCCAACACCAAACCCTAAATCCCAAGCCTCGGGCTCACTTCATCGACACAATACGTAACTGCTGGCTCATATAACCACCTAAAGTTCCATTTACCGTGTGAATGTGGGATATTGCCCACACGAAGTCAAAAATATATAAAATGCGGCCTTTAAACCCTGCACCAGTTGTTCGAACCAGAGTCAAGGTGTCCAACGCGGAGGAGTCACAGCTGCAAAGGAAGGTTACATGTTCCTCGAGTTTGTCCCTGCTGTTGGTCCTCGCCAGTATGATATTCCAATGGTACTTGATCTTTTACGAACAAAGGAGCCTTTGTTGACCACCTAGGAGGGGGCTTGCGGGCATTATTGAAAGATTAGAATAAGTTGGTTGTAGCTGTTGGTGGAGCAACAACCCTAGCAGCAGACATTTATACAACCAGAGAAGGTGCCAGGGTTGTTTGGGGTTATGTTGATAGAATATTGGGCCAGCCTTCTTTGATCCGAGATTCCTCGAGAGGAAAGTATCCATGGTCAGGCTTAATTTCTCGTAACCTGAGTTCTGTTTCTAGAGCTCGTGACTCAATTGGAGGGGAGACTGCCAAAAAAGGGTAACGGTTTTGGTGATGTGGTCCTTCATCCTTCATTTCAAAAGAGAATTGGACAACTTGCCAATGCAACTGCAAACACTAAATCTCATAAGGCTCCTTTCCGTAACATACTTTTCTATGGACCCCCAGGACAAGAAAGACCATGGCTGCAAGGAAACTTGCTCGCAAATCGGGGTTGGAGTATGCACTGATGACCGGAGGAGATGTAGCCCATTGGGTACTCAGGCTGTTACAAAAATTCATCAACTTTTTGATTGGGCTTCAAAATCTAGGAAAGGGTTACTACCATTTATTGATGAAGTAGATGCCTTTTTATGCGAACGCAACAACACCCATATAAGTGAAGCCCAGTGGAGTGCTCTTAATGCACTTTTGTATCGTACTGGGGACCAATCCAGAGACATAGTTCTTTCCCTTGCAACAAATCGGCTTGGTGATCTCGATTCAGCTATTACTGATCGTATTTATGAGGTTCTTGATTTTCCTTTTCCAGGAGAACAGGAGCGTGTTAAATTGCTCAAACTGTACTTGGATAAATACATTGCACAAGCAGGTGATAATAGAACTGGTTTGGCCTCTTTGCTTAAAGGAAAGCAAAATAAAATAGAGATAAAAGGTTTATCAGAAGATGTAATCCATGAGGCTGCTGCTAAAACTGAAGGATATTGCACGCAAAGTTATTCAGAATGTTATAGGAATGTTCCAGATGTGAATACTGATAGTTCAGATTGTGAAATTCTGGAAGCAACTCATGGGCCATAAGTCAAAACCAATTGGAAAGATGCTGAGTTCGAATGTATGAATGTTGGACAGGCACCAAAAGAACATGGTACTCAAATGTTAACTCAAGCTTTGCAAGCCAATACTATAAAATGTACCAGTTCTGCAATGAATCCTCCCATTTCTTCTATTCCAACAGTGCGTCCTACTGCACCTGTGGGAATGCCATCAACAAAGGTTGCCTACAGAGCTCTATTGGATGATGTTGTCCAGCGAGATGTTGTTAAGGAGCTATGCAAGCTATTGGTCATTGTATCTAGAGAGGCTACTAAAAATTGTGCAAAGGAAAAATGTTTGCAAGACGAGGATGTAGATAAGCAAACACAGGAAGGGAATTATTTGGGACAAAACAAACACTCTAAATAGGGAACACCTGGCAGTTAGAGAACATGTGGCAGAGCATGTTTAAACAGAGGTGGAAAAGTATCCTGTTTATGAGGAGCCCTTTCAAATGCAGCTGGCAGTCAAGGGCATGTGGTAGTAATTCAATAACTGAAGACCATATCAAGATCCTCATATCAACCAATTGCCCAGCTTTTTAGGTGCATGTCATCATTAGGTGGCGAATCTGTTCAACGTTTTGGTTATTAGCAGAACACAAGTGGCATTTTCCAGCAGGTCGTTCAAATTACAGTTGAGCAATCATAGGAGGGAATCCAACAAGTAAAATATCATCACCAGATGTCGAGGAAGCAGTTACAATCGTAAATTTCCCTTTAATTTACTGTCTGATTCGTTTTAGGTGACAATTGACATGTGTAAATCTTGGTAACTGTTTTCTATTTTCAGAAAACAGAGGTAGGGTTCGAATTGTTTGAGGATTGATAGCATTTTACCTATATATGCACATGTAAAGGATGTAAGGAGGGTTCGACCTGTGAGGTTCGACTGGGGTGTGTGAGGAGGTTTCGACCTGTGTGAGTTGATTTTCAGCCTTAGAATGTCTTTCTTTTGGCTGGATCTGAAGAGGGTGTTTTTTATTGTGCTGGACTGTGGGCTGTGCTTGGCCATAAACTTTTCTTTGTAATCATTTAAAGACTGATCAGTAAAGGACATGTTTTTCACAGGATTCTTGTGTGGAGATGCTGGTGGTGTTTCTTATCTTTGTTGAGATTTTCCTGTTATCTTTCAATTTGTTTTCAGTTCTTATTATCAGAAGGAAAGTAATAGAAGCAGAATTTATCATTAGATACTATGGCTCTGAGCTTTTGATAATATTTATGTTTCTCCTCTAAAAAGCTAGTTTAGGAATTCTTAGCTGCTCCTTTGCCTGGCTTTTTCCTCCCTTATTTCTTCCTCAAATCGACGCCATCAAAACTTAATTCGATCCAACATTTCTGCTACCTTGCCCTGTGTAAAAGCTTTGTCCAGATTTGAGATGTGAATCACATTTTAAGCACAGACCCCATTTGCCCAATGGCCCTCCTTGCTGTCCCAAACTAACCATTTAAAAATAAAAAACTCCATATTTTCATTAATTTCATAGCTAGCCTGAAATCCATCCCTTACAAACCAATTTAAATCTAAAAGAGAGATCCCTCTCTGAGTCTTGGAGGGCTAGATCCAAGACTCGAAGTGGTTCGAGGTTACCTCTGTGATTGCCTCAACAGCCTTAGGTAAATTACAGAGAGCTAACACTCTAGAAGAACTTCTTCAACCACCTTGTCTTCCTTGGGAACGTCCTCCTCTTTCTGAGTGACTGTGTGGCTTTTCAGTCTCATCTTTGGATTTATGTACCTTGTCATGGGCAACTCCCTTGCATTTGTTCAGGATTGGGCTTCTACCTCTGCCTCGTTGGGTTTGTTTTCTAGTCAAATTATCCTATGCCTTCAGTGCAAACTGATAAGCATCCTCCACTATCCTTACTGACATCATGCTGATCTCATCCTGGATTTCATACCTCAGGCCATTTATATACCTGACAATTTTTTCTTCATCTTTCTCTCTTTGTCTAGTTTTGATGTTCAGCTTGTAGAACTCCTCTGTGTACTCTTTGACCCTCATACCCTTCTGTCTCAGGTTCTGCAACTTCCTGAACAGATTGATCTGATAATATTTGGGCATGAATTTAGCCTTCAGCTTGGCTACCATTCTATCCCAATTATTTATCTTCTATTTTCCTTTGCTTATCCTCTCAGCTTGTAGTTCATCCCACCACAGTGATGCATGTCCTTTTAGCCTGGTGACAACATGTCTCACCCTTTTCTCCTCATCGACATAGTCGAAGTATTTGTCCATGGATCTTATCCAATCTAGCAGCTCTTCAACATCCAAATTGCCTTCATACATTGGGACCTCTATCTTGGCTCTAGCTCCCAATCTAACAAATGCTCTCAGCAAGCGTTCTTCGACAACATTTTCCCCTACATCTTCTTTGACTTCTACTTCTTCACTCTCTACGTCGCTAATGTCTCCAGCATCAGGTTCCCTCTTCTGTCCTGCCTCCATCGCCTCTAATCTTGCACGAAGCTCTCACATTTCTCTTTCTACAACATGATTGGCTAAAGGTGGCTCCACTCATCTCCTCGGTGGAATTGTGTTGAATGTCTCTAACACACATAGTACAACTTCAAGTTATTTTGTCTCTTCTATCCTTTACTTACTGTCTGAAAGAAAAAATTCACTCTGATACCACTTGATTCAGACCCCCTTCTCTCCTAAGGGATGCACGACCTCCCGGTCAACGATCTCTGATTCTTGAGTCAGACAACTCTCTAAAATCTTGATAGTCTCATCTTTGTATTTAAACACAATCCCTTTCGTCTTTCTGGCACATGTCTTATGGCACCCACAATCTTCCCCTTCGCACTTACGGAATCTTAGAGTTTGAGTGATAGTTCATTTTCTGATAAGCCCCTCCTTAATGTGACCTTGGGCAATGACCTTACGTAAAGACATGATTGCAGGCGTGCCCAAGACTGGTTCGGAACCAAACTACTTTTGGCCCCACAATTCACCTCAAGCCACCACGTGTCCTTTTTCCAAAACTGTGGTTTCGATTGCGGCCCACCCTCAACTTTTTAAAGCTCGAGCACCTCCTGTCCCTGCAATGCGTAGTGATTGTTGATCTCACGATATTGAAGATACTTCTGACTTGATAGCTGAGATCTGTCCCTTCCAAAGCAACGGTTCAAATCTAACCCAACTCAAATCAACATATGTGATTTATTTCGTGATTCGGGTTTCAGGAGTTTCAACTCTCAAACCTCACCTTCTCCCGCAATGACAGATATTCTACCATGTGTCCTCTTAAATCAATGGTTGTGACCATTTCGAGATTCCAGACTTCAAAAATCTCAAATCTGAACTCTTTCTCCCAATTGATTTTATCCGAGGATGACAATCCACTGACGTGTGTCTCCCGCGAATCAACGATTGTGATCTCTTCGGGTCTTCAAACTTCGGATTTCTCAATTCTCAACTTTCACTTCCCCTCGAAGTATGCAGATTTCTATCGTGTTTCCATTGAATTGGATGATTGAGATTTACTTCGGGTCTTTACATGGAGTCCATGGATTTATGCCACCTTCCCTCTGGATCGGACGATTGACGTTTACTTCGGGTCTTTACCCAGAGTCCACAGATTCACGCCACCTGTCCTCTGGATCTTATGGTCTAGATCTCCTTCGAATTTTTGAGTTTCAGGAATCTCAAATCTCAATTGAAACCCACAAACTTTTATCTGAAATTCATGATTTGTTGCCACATGTCCTTCTGGATCTGACGGTCCAGATTTACTTCTTTGGGTTTTAGAAGTTTTCACTCCTCTTCAATTCGAATCTTCCGATTTGCAAATTTTGAAGGATCCTCATGACTAACTGGTGCACGAATTCTCTGAGATCTGATGGTCTGAAATGATTCGGCTCCTCCTGGCCAAATCGTAGTCCTTTATCTTATCCAACCTTCAAAAATTCTTCTTTTGAAGGATTTCGCCTGCTAAATCTTCCTTTCTTGTTCTTCTTTCAAACCTTTAGTTCCTCAAAAGGATTCCTTCAACACTTAGTCGATTCCTAGTCCTATACACTCCTTGCAACTGATTTTTGCACTGTCTTACGAGAAAAACCGAGTTATTTCTCCAAAGTCTTTTCCAAGTCAAAGACTCCACATATGCACTCCTTGCGCTTAATATGCACACTCTGCGTACAAAAGTTCCATGCTATATCTTCTGAGATTTCTTGCCTTCTGCTCCTTTAACTTCTTAAAGGGTCACTTCAACACTTAGTCGAGTTTCTGATCTGTGCACTCCTTGCAACAGATCTTACGCAAGATTTGGTTTCTTGCAGACGACTATGCACACCTTGCAGCAATCACTTTTCACTCCTTGCAAAGGGAAAGTTTCGCGCTATCTCTTCTGAGCTTCGGAATCGAAATAGATTTTCTCAACGCAATCCTTGCGGATTGTGTGCACACCTTGCACAGACTCAATCGAAGAGAAACAACTGAAACTTATGCAAATATCTCATAATTTTATATACTCGTAACAAAATTCATTCATTCATGAAAAAAACAATAACAGGGAATTGCAAGCAATAAAAACACCATGCATTGGATCAATTTACCTTTGTTATATTCATTCAAAAGTAAATGGCTACAACAATGACCAAAACGACAACTAAAAAATCAGAAATTTCATACTAACTCGAAGCAGCCTCATTCGGGCGTACAAAACTTCTATTTATCTCAAAGGGTCCTTAGGGTTCCCCTCCCCCACCCCCCNCCCCTAGACTATTCGTCTACTTGAAAAAAAAACCTAACTGTTATCTAAGTTCAGTTACATTCAAGACTAGGGGTGAAACTCCGAGATCACTTGTGATCATTTAGCTTCCAAGCGTTTGATCTTCTTCCCTTTTTCAATCATCCCCAAAATATTCGCAGTAAATGCCAACATTAAGATTCTGAAATGATTCTAAGGCACTGAGTTGTCCCACCACATGTGATCGCTGACGATGCTTCTACATCATACTCCCCTCAACAAAAATTTATGGACTCATGTCCATGAACTCCTGCACCGAATTTCCATGCTTCTAGATATCAGCTTCATTTTCCCAATTGTCATCTTTTATTGGGTGTCCTTTCCACTTGACTAGATATTCAAAATAGGTCTTCCTCCTGGTCTTCTTGCCAATCCTCTGATCAACGATATTCTCCATATGTGGTTTTTTTGCTATAGGCATTTTTTTTTCCCACTGAATCATCTCTTGATCTTCTGATCCCTCTGTGGCATCTTCCCTGTAAGGATACAGGTCTGAAGCATTGAATATGGGTGATATGTCCACATCATATGGCAGCTCAATCTCATAGGCATTTGCATCAAACTTCCTTAATATCTTACATGGCCCTATCTTCTTAATCTTCAACTTGTTATGTGTTCCCCTAGAGAGCCTTTCTTTTCTGAGATGTGCCAGAACCTGATCTCCTACTTCAAATTGAAATTCTCAGTGATGTTGATCAACTCTGCGCTTGTACTCTTGGCTAGAGCTCTGCAACTATCCTATGATCTGGCTATGGAGCTTCTGCATCTCTACAGAAAAATCTTCTCCTCCAGCGCTTTTGATCTCACTCTTCTCCAAGTCTCTCAACTCAGATACTCCCCTGGGTTGCATTCCATACATTATTTGGAATGGGATTTTTCCAGTGCTCCTATTGGGTGAGTCATTGTATGCAAATTCTTCTTGTGGAAGAATTTAATCCCAGTGATTATGATGCTTAGTGACCAGATGATCCAGGTGGATATCGGTGGCCACCCACCTTTTCCGACTGGCTCAAAACAGTTTTCTGGCCATTTTGGCAATTTACTATTTTTAGCAGTTTTTCGGGTCCTGAACTTCTAGAGCCGTTTTGAGGCCCTAAACGACTTTTTTGGGGTATTTTTTACGGAATTTTGTCAAAAATGTTGTATTCCTTGGATAGATCTTTCCAACGAGCTATCATACGCCTAAAACGGAGATCGTATGCAAAAGTTACGACCCCGGGAAGTTGATGCACCAACTTACCCAAACGGGGCCCACATGACTTTTGGCGCTTCATCTCC
>SNQJ01S0201825.1:0-16824 GCA_010110895.2 Picea sitchensis | reverse complement strand
TATATATATAATTGTTATTTTATACAAAACAGTTGTGATTTAATAGTGAAAAAATAATCATTTTATTACTTGTATTTATTATTGTTCAACAATGGTTCCTCCATCTCCTACTTTTTTGGCTTATATGTCTAGAGTAATGAGAAAAGTTGTTTATTTGGAATATGAGGTTCAAAGATTCTATCACTTTTTGCTTCAATATCCCCTTTCATATGATATTATCATTGTGTATTATATTATTGATAGAGTCTAAAAATAAGTACTTATATATTAATGATTTCCATGAAGTAGAAGTTAACCAAAAAAACCATGAAGTAGAAGTTAACCAAAAAAAATAATGTTGTGGTTTTTGATATTTTTATTAAAAAGTTTTTTAATATTTATATTTCTATTAAACGATATTAGTGGATTTTGTATTGCATATTATATTTATTTATGCATATTGTTCATGTGATCAACACTTATTATTATGGTACTTAGTTTTGTGAGACGGATTAATAAGAGTTATGTTGCTTTATCCATTTTTTAGAGACAATCTTCTTATCAAGTTAGATGTAATATGTTCTATCTATGATCAACTTTCTCCTTGAGCTTGTGTTATTGACTTTATTAAATGGATGTGAGATTTGATTCATTAGAATTTAATAAGACTCTTTAAACTCATTAGATTTAAGTGAATAGTTCTTGATGTTATTATTTTTGTATAGGTTGGAGTCTACCCATTTTTTTAATGATAAAAGAAATGTGTATTTTATATTTGACAAAAAAGAGCACAAAGAATTCATACATAAATTTTTCTTCCAACAAAATCTTGAATAGTTTAGTTAATCCACTTATATCTACTAGGAACCATGATTTTCCCCTAAAATTCTATGACAATCCTATTTAACAAGCTAACTGAGAAGTAAAATATACCAACAATATGTCTCTAAGATCATTCTAGATCCGTGTGTTGTTTCCTCAGTAAGTGAGAACTTATACACACAAATTTTGTAATAAAGATTATTGCTCATCCTGAGAACTAGTAACAAATTCCATATTGATAGACGAATCTATAAGTGTTGCATAATCATCATTGGGTGTTGGAATTGGGTAGGCCATAGGAATCATCAATTCAATAGGGAAGTTGACATAGGAGGAGAGATGAGAAATATGTCCATCCACAATGTCCAAGAAGGCCTATAACACTTCACTCTTTTCTCAAAGGATACACAAAGTCATCTTTGCCTCGGTCTCCTAATCCCATAGATGTTGAATTTGTGTGTGAATTTCTTGCAAGTTGACTACAACATCTCTATCACACCCTTTTACTGTCAATATGTTCAACAAAATGGATCCATTTCCATGTGCCATGATGGCCACATGAGAGGTATTTGAGTGGTCCATCTGAATGTGTGGTTACAACATCAGAGGCCCTTGCGAAGAGCCTTTAGTTCTTCCTTCACACATCAATGGTAGCATGCATGCTCTATGGAGGAATGATTGATACCACATATATTGTTTTAGTGGATAATTGTAAGTCCTTGAGGAAAATAAACCCCAAATAGAACAATATACCCCACATTTCTTACTTGAGGATGAAATTGATCATGAATGCACTAGTTACTAGGATTTGGGATGCCTAAAATTTTCTAAAAGGAGGGTTACCTGAATGTTAGAGAGATAGTAAACTAATTTCTAGAGAGCTAGAGATTCAATGCTATCACCTTTACTAGAGATTACCTAAGAGTCGATATTTGGGTGAGACCATTAATTCCCTCAATAATGGGTCTGGTTAGGCAAGGGGGATCCAACTCTACAGGTTCATAGAAAGGCCAAGGAAGATGGAGGATGGAGAGACAAGGGTTAATTTGTCTTATAATGTGTTAGAGGATTCTAGGATGTGGGGTATGTGACACTTAAAACCATCCCCTCACCCCCCTTTTCTATTCCTTGATTTGATGGGGACAATTAGATTTATCCATCTCTCATAAACATTTTGTAACGCAACCCCAAAATGAACCTTTCAACATTATTTTGTGTTGGATCACGGTATGTGTTCTTTGTGATAAGAGTGTTACAAGCATAATCCTAAGTCTAATAATATAATAAATAATAAGTAAAATTAAATATAAAACATAATAATAAAGTCAACTAATAAAATAATAATATATTATAATAATTAGAGTCATGACTCCTCATTAAAGATGCTTGGGCTATAATATAAGTTGGCCCCATCATTGTAATAAATTGTCCTTTTCTCCTCGGATGGGGTGAAAGATGGCCAACTGGAGAACATTGGCGTGCATGCAACCAGGGGAGTTATTACCCCCAACCACTAGCCAAAGATCCAACCCATTTGAATGACAGGCTCTTGCGCTACAGTTTTGGTAGTGCGTTGCTTCACCACATTGAATTTAATGGTTCCTCTTGCGAACCAGAGCTGGAGTACTGGAGTAGGTACTAGACATTGGGTTGGTGTCACCTCCGCTTTCATGGCGCTCCTCACAATCATTTCACCGGCCTCTATGAAGGTAAGATCCCTCAGGCATTTTTCCATTCTCCATTTTCAACTGGCTCTCTGGTTCTTCCTGTATTCCACGCCTTCCTACTGCAGACATTATGCTATGGTTTCCATACCTTTGTTGGTCACCCTCTTCAGTTTCCATCTCACAAGCGTTGTACCTATAGCCTAGTTTTCTTTGGAATAAAGCTCTATTTGGCCTCCTTGCCCCATTCTCTATTGCAATTCTTCCACCATGCCCAGAGAGCATTGTAAACAAAAAAGAGGGCCACAATATTATAGCTTCATTTCTCAGTGCAACCACCCTGATCCCTCACATCCCTCCCCTCTAACCGCCAACTCTCCTAGCATTAGCCAAAACTGGATTGATTTTCCTCCGCCTTCCCTTAATGCCCCGCATTTGCCTCCACCCCTCTCTGATACCATGCTTGATCCTGGAAGCTGCTCTATCTTTAATATCTGCCATCATATAATTTTGTTCGTACCAACAAATAATCTGCAAAAATACCAATCCATACGATCTGGCATCACAATCCGTACAATGTTAATTTGATAGTCCATACATAAGTAATTTAGTGTTGTCCATACAATCTGCTACAAAATAAATAAATTAGTTAAAGAGCAGTGTAGTTTACATTAAAAAATTCCGGGGCGCTATAGAATTAGCAAAAATAGATCAAAAAATGCCACCATTGATGAGGACACTGTCAATGAGAAAATTTAGTAAAAAACTGGAAGAACTATAAGAAAATCATGACTGATTGGAAGAAATGACTAACCAAAATCATGATAGATTACTAGATAAGAAAACAAAAATGAGTGAGATGATTGTCACGTTACAATAGTAACAAACAAAATTAAGTTCCAAGATTGATACAAATCATGAAGAATTAAATATGCTCATAGAAAATATTGCTAAACCTCAAAACAATATTGACCCACTACACATTTCTTCAAATGTTTTGAATCCTACAAGCCCATATGACTCCCCAAACCAACAAATAAATATTCCACCGTCTAATTGGAAAAATCCTCAAATAAGTATACTCCCATCTACCACAATGATTCCACAAACAAACATACCTCGGGGTATAAAAACACCTCAGGGTATGGTAGTTCATAACCATGTCCTCATACCATATTTTCATATCCATCGAGAGCCAAACTTGATCTATCCAAATTTGACAGGAACAAAAAACTAGGAGTAGCCTGGTTTAATAAATCTGAAGAATATTTCAAAATATATGGAATATATAATGACGACAAGAAAATCAGGCATGAATCCATGCAATTGGAGGGAAATGATTATAACTGGTACATGTGCTTATGAATCATTAATAAATCCATAATCCATGTGAAATTTCATAGGGAGAGACAAATTCATTGTTTTGAGAACAAACAAATTTTGGAGAGGAAGACAATGTTACAAACATAAGCCTAAGTCTAATAACTGTTGGAATACTGAGGGGGGGGGGTGAATCAGCGTGAGCTCTTTTTACCACTTTAAATCACATGACATATAAAATTCAAATTTATCAACAATATATCATGAGCATATAACAATAAGCAGTATCATCACATCAACTAACCACATGCTTAGTACACTAGAATTTATGTGAAAACCCAAATGGAAGAAAACCACATAATTTTTTCTTATATATCAAAGATTACATTCATAGGAAGCACCAATTGGAAGGAGGCACCAACCCCCTTATTTATAGGCACCAACCTGAAGGAAGCACCAACTCCTTGATTTCTCTGGCACCAACCGGAAGGAGGATAAGACCCCTTGAATTACAAGAACCAACCTGAAGGAAGCACTGATTCTCTGAGTTCTCTGACACCAACCAGAAGGAGGCTACAACCCCCTGATTTACAACCACCAACCTGAAGGAATCTCCAACTCCTTGAATTCTACGACACCAATCAGAAGGAGGCTACAACCCCCTTTCCTTACCCCATCTTGCCACCCTGAAATATAAGTGTAGAATCACTATCACTACCAATAATACTATCACTGCCAATGTCAACAACTAACCTGTCACTGTCACTGCCACATAAACCAAAATCTCACTATCACTGTCACATCAACCAACTTGTCATTGTCACTGTCACATCAACCAATCATCCAAACTATCACTGTCACTTTCACAATCACTGATATACCATCATCAACCAACTATAACCAAATACACTCACATGGATACCAAAACCATCACCAAACCATGTACATCAACCATCAACAAGAACTTGTACCATACCATGTACATCAAACTTGTACCATATCATGCATCAACCATGTCCCAACCTGTACCATATCATGCATCAACCTTGTACCGAAACATGTACATCAACATGTACCATACCATGTACACCAACCTGTACCATTCCATGCATCAACCATGTGCCATGCCAAGTACATCAACCATGTACCATATCACGTACATCAACCATGTATAAAACCTCAACATGTACCAACATCACCAAGACATGCACCTCATACATGTACCAAGAATATGCCTCACATCATGCACCAAATATGTGCCTCAAACATATACCAATGCCTCAACAAGATAGCAAAGGCATGACCATCACATCATCAACAAGTAACCAACATGTACCTCAAACCATGTGCCTCAAGCATGTGCCAACATCCATAAACCATGTACCAAGAGATACCATCAAACATGTTCCATATCACTCATATACCATGCAACAAACCATGTGCCAAGTATCCAATATGTGCCTCTAACATTGTATCATACCATCACCAAGGTGTACCATGCACAATCACTACCATGACATTCCTCAAGCATGTACCATAACAACATAAGCGTAATCATAAAAAATAACACAAGAACCTACCTCTGATCTTGTAGCTGACCTCATACACAATCTTATAGACCTGTATCTCTTCCTCAACTTCAACAAGAAGAGAATAATATCTTCAACAAACTTTACCTTAGTCTCACAAGACTAATTTTGGATTAGTCACAAACCCTAAATTTCAACAAGCATAAATCCGTACCTGTAATGAATAAAGGTATCAAATTTTAATGAAAGATACTCTACGATCTTTCTTTCATCTCCTCAAAATTTCAAGGTCCGAAACTTCTCAAAAACAAAGTTATAGAAAAAATGGAAAACCTTCCTGAATTTTAGCCTATTTTGGAGAGCGAAATTGTACAACATGCCCCGCGCTCAATATTTGATATCTGAGCCTAGTCCATGAACCTCTAAATCGATACTTATTCAAGCATATCATTTTAACATGAAACCGAGAAATTCAAAAGAATCATACCTCAAAATTCAAACAAATGGTTTCTTTATGTACTTCCCTTACAACATGAAAATAGAGCATCTCAATCATATAACTTCAGTGATTTAATTTTTTTTCTTAAAGATAGAAATAACGAAGTTGATTTTATTTAAAGCTTCACTTGATGTTTCAAGAAACAATCATAACCATGGGGTTTTATTTAAATGGGGTTGAATATTTTTAGCAAACATATTTTTTCACTTTCATGTGGTGTTGCTCTACTGCCCATGAGAAATATGCATAGCCCTGGTGGAGTCACTCCAACATCACAAGCCTTTCTCTTCTACCAACGAGTGTCCATAGACCTAGAAGAGACATATGCATTTCCCCACAAATGGATGAATTTCCTTTCCTCATCCTTTACCCAATTAGTATAATGTTATAACAATGGTGTATGAGGAAATAACATGTCTTTACACTCTGGTCGAGATGATGCCTATTTTTAGGAAAGGATTAGCCATGTCTAAATAATAATATTATGACATGAAACATATTTATCCTTGTATGTATGTGGCGTGCTCCTTTAAATCTGAATGGATGGTATCTTTAAGTTGGTTGAATCACCACTTAACTAATTTTCAAGATTTTATGTGACTCAATTATTTGAGGAAACCCCAATTCCATAAGAGTTTTAACTTCTTTAGGTGGCATGGGATATTTATTCGTAATTTCTTTGTTTAAGACATTCCTATCAAGTAAAATGAAATATAAATATTATCACATGTTCCTACTTTTGGAAGGCCCCACACTCAACCTTTCATGGGAACTACAAATAGTTTAACAAGTGGACAAGCCATGAAAGGATAAAATTATTTCCAAAAGGAAAGATATGTAATATGAAACCTTAAAGAAATGTAAATCACTGAAATAAATTCTAAGGGTTGGATCTGCATGCTTCGGAAAACAAGAAGGATGATGCTTGATTCTAAGGGTTGGATCTGCATGCTTGGGCTCTCATCGAAATTTTTGGATTGCTAAGTCTCTCCTTCTATATTAAACAACTTATAATGTTTTCTTGGATTCACTCAGCTGCAACACATGGACCATAAATATTGAAAACAAGGAGATATTTAAGTGCAAATTATATGAATCTAAAGAAAATAAATGGTCAAGGTAGGTCTAGAATATTCTTAAAAAAATAAAATAACAAAGGACGGCCAACCAAGAAACTCAAAATGCAAGGTGAACCAACCAAAAGAATTCTTAGACCTACAACAAATTTATGAGAAATATTGTAGGGGAGAGAAAATATGAAATAGTAAAATCAAGTTTGAGTAGACAATAGAGTCTTGGGATGAAAGCCATCAACCTTTAATGAGAAAAAATGAATTGTAAGAAAAATAAATTACTTAGAAATAATGTTGAAATTTTTTCTATACACTACATTTAAACAAATTTGCAGAAAACTTTAAGGCATCATCCATAAATCCAATTTTAATTTTAATTCTAATATTTCCATGCTCTCGACATATGTCAAATCTTCCAAAAAATAACCTCTTCGATGCTTTAAGGGATATCCTTTGTTCAGTTTCATCCTTCTTTTCCCTATGTAAATAGACTTTTTTTTGTATGCTAGTGTGTCCATTTCTATTTCTTTTATCACTTCAAAATTTTCTTTTAATTGTTTGATTCACTTTCTTATCCATTTGATTCCCTTTGCAGTCATTGTAAATTTACTATATGTTATTGTACAAAATATGAAACATAGAGGTTAAATTTTAACATTAAATCAATAATCCTATTGAACCTTTCAACAAATTGAATTACAATTGAATTTTTGGAGGGAGGTCCTTGATATTGCAGTTGGGGTTGATTACCAAATCGGGCTTGGAAGAATTAAAAAAAGTTTAAATTTTTGAATCGAGAGAGTTGAAAGTTTGAACAAAGTATGAAAATTCAAAAAATATCAAATGAGAGAATTGATGGCAGGGAGCCTCAGTTGAATATTAGGACTGATCTAAAAAATAGGACCTGCCTACACGAGAGTGAAAATAAGGAGGGTCCAACTTGAATATAAAACTTGATAAAGAGATTGGGGAGGAAATCTTGGAAGGCAAGAAAGGAAGGGAAACTTGAATTCAAACATTGACCCAAAAGAAACAAGTCAAACTCAAACTCAAAATAACTTCAATGAAAATCTAGCATTTGAAATTTAGTAACTGAGGTCCTACTTTAGATGTCAGGGAAATGAAAAAGTGGACAAGTGAAAAGAGGGCCCGATTTGGAAAACGAGATGATTTCCAAATCAAGTTGATTAATATTTGAGGTAATAATTCATAGTTCGAAAGGGGCATTCAAAGATAGAAAAATAGTTCAAAATATTCAAAAAGGTTTGAACCAAGTCTAAGTAAGAGTTCAAAGGAGAAAGACAAGGTGATATGAAGCATAATTTGGAAATCAATAGAGGGTAAATAATGAAAACCACATGTTGTGGCCGCAACAACCCACTTTTACTTTTTCTTTTACAAGCGAAAGGAAAGCCCCTCCCCCCTACTAAAATTTCAACCCTATTTCCTAATCCTCTACCGCTTGAACCTAATGCTATCCATTTGCCTACTTTGAAGGAGTTGGGGATTTTATATTGATGGATGATTCTCTTTGATGGGTGCTGATTATTCTTCCCAATCTGATGATTTCAAATGTCTTCATAATGCTTATTGGATTTTTATATTTGTTGACATTTGTATGATGGAATTGACATGTTGTCTTCATACCTTTTGTTAATTATGAAGTGCTTGATGATCCTATTTGGATGCATGGCTTGATGTTCTATTGCATGTATTGGATGAGGTTGTGGATGATTATTTGATAATTTCCTAATTCAAATTATGCATCCTCTTGCTAACATGTTATATACTGCATGACTTCATACTACGTGCTCTCGCATAGATATCCTACTCTTCTATCTTGAATTAGTATATGTAGTCTTAAGACACTCACCTACAATCATCACATTATTTTTCAATAAACCTAACACTCTCTCATAAGTTGGTTTAAAGGCATGTAATATGTTGTTTATTGTATTAGCTAGTCTTCCTTGATTCCATGGCTGATCTCATTCTTTTGTTTTGCATGAGAAGGTTTGCAGAGACACTTTGTTCGCATGACCACTCCAACATTGAGAGGCATGTGGGAAATTTGTTGATCCTTTTCTAGAACCTTGAATTTGATCCTTATCGAGCTTCCACTTTTTCTTTTTCCCCAAGGTCTTGAGATTCCAAGGCTATTGGATCCACCTTTCCTACAGACCTATCCCCAAGCCTCTTTGGATTGATCTCTACCAGATTCTTCTTTTGGACTTCCCTATCTTCTGAAACCTGGGCCCAAGGCCTATTGGGTTTTATCCTTATTTTCCTCTATTATTTCCTCTAAACAAATATCATAGTTGTATTTCTCCCTTTGAGAGCTTTCCAACGAATGTAACCATTCTTAAATATGAGTTATGGATTGAAAGTTATGGCCTTCTAAAGTTTCCTAAGCCAAAACTCACCTTTTATTCCCACTCCCACGTGTCATCTGTGCGGTTCACACTCTCTTGTGTCATCTAACATGGCGCTAATGCTGATGTGGCGACCACCACCTATCCTCATCATCGTCGGGATTTTTCCTGACTCTTCTTCCCAGCCTTCTGATCACTTACTCTGACAAAGATGTTGGAGCTTCATCGTCCCTGGCATTCATGCTCTTCATTGTCAGAGTCCTTCTCCATCAGAGTACATCTACTCCTAACATCGCAAATCACTCCAATGATCCTCCCCAAATGAATGGTTGGGATTTCATTTCACTCTCCACTCGATCGAATACCTTCATTTGTTCTCGAAAGTTGAAGGCCTTATGGCTACAATACCCATAGTAAAAAAAAATATTCCAGTTCCTCAGTTTGCGAATGTTCCTTCACTGCCTTAGATTGAATCCTTATCTTCTTCTTTCACATAACAATCTTGTTCGCAACTGGATTCTTTAGTGAATTACAGATGTTCTTTTGAAGCTAAGCCACTTTTACTTCTAAGCAACCAACATCAGAACCACAGGATTATTACTTTGCAAAGTTTTGCAAGCTTAAACCTCGAGCGATTTTCCAAAGCGAAACTCTCCCGAGACGTCGATCTTTTCCCTGAGTGAACGGTCAGATATTTTTCGTGCAACAATATTCAGGTTATAAGTTTGAATGGTCAGAGTTAACACTCTGAACGGTCTCCTTCAGACTCCAAATGAATTTTAATCGTGACCTTTGATCGTCACTGAAAGGACGATCCAGATCTTTCACATGAAAAATGGAGCTATGAGGGAATATTCCTTGATACCTCTTATTGATACCTTGAAACTTCACAAGTTTCCTGGATGTCGAATGATTAGCTTTGACTACACATCATCACTTTTTTCAGGATTTAACCTTCAGCATGCGAATCGAAGAAGGAATATTTTTTGATTCTTTTATTCGATCCCTTTTAAATGACACATTAGATAAAACTGTGAAATAGCTCCCCTGATGGATGATGTAGATTTATCTAGATCTATTGAACGGTTAGATCTCGCTCTTGGAGTTAATACGTCGGGATCGGAATTGAACAGGATATAGGAAGACTTTGATGCAAAGTTCTAAATGCAAAGTCTACCATTTTTTAGGTCTCATGTAAAATTGACTAGAACCGTTGATCTGGTGGGTTTTCTCTTTTGCAGGTTCAAGAATTAAGGGTCCAGATTAACCCACGGGCTTGGTCAATGGTTGTTGAGTGAGAATTTTTAAACAACCATAACTTCTGATACAAATGTCGGAATCATGCCCATGATACCTCATTGGAAATATATCATACAAAGGAGCACAATGTTATGGGTCTCCAGGTCAAACAACTAATATAAGAAAATAGAAAATATAGAAAACCGACAACTACATATTTGGGGGGGGGAAATGGACATACCAACTTCAAGCAGTCATATCTGGGGCTACAAGTAACGAAATCAAGCCCAGGGTAGCTTGATAGAAAGCTGGAGAAAATAAGAAAAAGATGGAATAGAAAATGGGTGAATATTGAGAGTGTAAATTGCTCTAAAATGAAAAATACATACATAACCCAAATTCAGATGAAGAACTGGACATGCAGACTTCAAACAATCTTATCTTGAGCTATCGACGATGAAATTGAGCTAAAAATAGCTCAATGGAAAGATGAGATAGAGGAGAACAAGAAAAAATGATATCATTCAACATATCAGAGCTAAAAATGCCCAGAACAACATAATAAATTAAGAAAACGACCCAACAGGCAGAGTGAATAATAAATTTAAATAGATATCATTGGTAAATTGTCCTAGGGTGAATTTAACCACCCTAGAGTCTCTTATGCTACCATTTGTAAATCTTACATCTACATTTTCGAAATTCCAGAGAAATTTGAAATGTAAAAAAGAAAAAAATTAGGGAAAAATGAAACGAATGATCATGAGAACTGAATAGTCTCTCTCTTGTTCTATAAAAGGGAGCTAGTTGAATGTATCTTGACTTTTTCCCTTTGTAACAAAGGATGGTACTATTACTTCTAAGGGATAAAGAGCAGGAGGAATTTCATAAATAAGTGGATTTGATGGATGTAATAGAGACTACTCTTGATGCATTTAGCTTTTGCTTGAGTAGATAGGATTCTGTTGTATGAAATTTTTATGCACTCTCTGTTGTTTACTAAGGCAGCCACATATTTATTCATGGGTACATAAATGTTGTTATAAATGTATTGTGCAACTATTTTTATATGCATCTGTAGCATTATTTCTTTCATTTACCATTAGAATACATGCATTATTTATGGTTATGATGGTTATCTTTCTTTGTACTCATTCTATTAGTTTTTCTCTCGGGATAGGTTAGAATTAGTTATATTGGATTAGTTAGCTCTTAGTTAGTTTAGCCTTAGAATTAGTTAGAACTCTTTTGGGGGGAAGTTCGTTTTCTTTCCCATTTTTATTCTTTTAATTTTGAGTGGCAGTGAGGCCCATAAACTAGCGGAAAGCACTACTCCAAATGAGAGTAGTTTTGATTGATACCTTCCATCGAGTGTTTTCCCTCATATGATTGAATGGGTCATTATGGCCCATCGACAAAAATGGTGCTAGAAGGAGGGCTGATGACTAGATGAGCATGTGGAGTCATTTGCATTGATTTTTTGTTTTAATTTACTAATGGCTTCATCCCATATCCATTTATGGAGGTGTTTTTCTAATACTGTACCTCCCAAACCTCCTAGAAATATTTTACATTTCTTATCAAAACTTAGATTTGATGGCAAGGGTGAAATCTTTGCATCTGAACATGTTTTTAATTTCTGGAAATTTTGTGGTTCTCACAATATTACTAATAGAAATATCATTTGTAGGTTATTCACCCTCACCTTTGGAGTTCGGGTCAAGAGTTGGTGTGAGACCTTGCCGACTGCCTCTATTCACATAAGGGAAAAATTTATGCGTTAATTTTTTCAAGCTTTTGAGAGTTATTGTTATGATAATTTGTGTGCAGAGATATTAGAATTGAAGAAGAATGCAGATGAATATGTTAAAGATATTTTTATCAAATTTATCCATCTTTGCTATAGATTTCCTTTGGGAGATAGTCCCTCTAACAATGATTTGATTTCATGTTTAGTTTCTCTTGCTAGTGAAACATATGATTCAATGGATGAAGAATGTAAATCATGTTCTAATATTGTTTTACATGTTGATTTAGATTTAAACGAAAAATGTTGAAAATGATTATGGTTTGGATGGAATTCATATGTCTGGATATTTCTTTACTATGGGGGATTAAGATCAGATGGAAAATTCTTTTTCAGAAGAAACCTATGTATCCTCCCACCACTCCATTCCCCCTTACCTTCCTTGTGATGAAAATGAGACCTTTTGTGTTGTAACTTCAAGTTTAGATTTTTCTGTAGCTTCCCAAGAGGAGGGTTTTCATGCTAATAATGAGACACTTTGTGTCACATCGATGGTTATGTCAGGCTCTCATTATCCTATCTCATATTTTCCATCACAAGGGATGGAAAAGGAAGCTATGGGGAAAAACTTGAATGCTGATCATTTTGTTAATAAAAAAATTCTAGACATTCATGAAATGAATCTTTCCTCACTCATGGATAATTTAGAATTAGTTCCTCTTGATTTGGATTGTCCTGTTGTTACAAATTATCCTTGTATAACTGACATAGAGCTATACTGTTTTCCTATTGCTGATGGATCATTTATTGAAAATTCTTGTTCTAACGATTCTTGTAATTTTCTCCTATTTTCTAACCATGAATATTCTTTGGAAGATATTTCAGATCCTCATTTTGTGCAGGAGAAAGACATACATGTTAATTTTTTCACTCAAAGAGAAGAAATAAACATACACGACACTAATCTTGTAACACAACAACCCACTTCTTGTTTACAAGAGAAAAACTATCTTAAGGAAGAACATGTTGATTGTGAAACCACACCTAATGTGGAGACCACTGATTCACAAGAAATCAATGATGTGCTTAAGGAGGATGAAATACCACTAAGGGAGTCACTTTATGAAAATATCTCTTGTTCTAGAAAATATTTTCATTCTCTAAATTCTTACGCTTATTTCTATTTCAATCCTAATATTTTTAATGGATTAATTTTACAGGAAACCACCCACCATACGACTCAAATAGACTCAATGGGGTTGACCCTTGTTGAAGTACTTGATGGTGGTGATGTGCATTTGGAAGATAGAGAGGATAATACCTCTTCCCATGAACTTATTATAACCCACCCTTATCAGCCTTTTTCATGGGATGAAGAGAATTCCGTAGCAAATGTGTATCAAAGGATGTCTTCTTCTTTTTCTTCTCCTTTTTGATAAATAATGAATCTCCTTGTTCAAGTAGCCCTTTGTTGAATATTTTTAATACTAGTTGATCTCACCATTGTTTCAAAATTATCTCTCATACCATGGTTGGTCCTAACCCATACATATCATATGATCTCACTAGTCTATCTCAAGTAGTTGGTTACTTGAAGTGTGAGTCTAGGGAGGACTGCCAAGATAATGAGGCACTTCAGTCTATGCTGATGGTTATGTCAGGCCCTCATTATTTTGGTTTGTTTTTGGGGATAAGCAACTTTGTTAGCACATAGATTCTCTCACCAAAAACACTTTATACAAACTCTATGCACGATCCTCATTTGGTATGTTACTTTCCATCGAACTCCTTCCATCAATTCTATGATAGAAGTGTAAGATTTTACAATAGAATTGAAGCATGGTTGGAGAGATCTTACTTGGAACGATTTCCCATGAATTATCATTATCATATATTTAATATGGTGAATAGAGTTTATCATGAGTTAATTTTTCCTACTTTTAGTCGATTCTTATTCCAAGCTCTATCACTAATCTTTTATCTTGAACATATGTTTGCAGGATTGGGATTACTTGGATGTCTACATTGGAATTATGATTTTACATAGCTCATTTTTCAGCCATTAGTAGCGTAGGAAATGAGTAGGGTAGATAGACTAGTGTCTTTCTTTGCATAGTTTAGCTTTTCTTTCTAGTTTTTAATTAGTTTTATGTTTTCATTTTATTTTCATTACTGTTGGCTGATCAATAATTGGATTCTCAGAAGAGGTGGAGAGAAATAGAAGTATTGACCACTAATTTTTCCTTGATTGGATTTTTCAATTTAATTTTGATATGGGGAAAATTTTACTTCATTTTATTCTCAAATTTCTTCCATGTGTTGGGTAATTTTTAGATCACTGATTTCATGCATGATCATCATGTCAAATATTGTCCAAGCATGTTTTCATCTTACAAGTGGAATATGTTAAAATCAAGATATTATTTATTTCCTTTTGGGATGAAAATGAGCACTCAAATATATTCAATCACCATATGATTATGATTCTAATTGAAATGTTTTTCTTGATGAAATTGATTATGAGGGTGGATCTTGCTGTCCCATACATATTAATATTAAATTATGAGTATTAAAAATCTGCCCTTCTGAAATTCAAGCCACTCCCAATCCTTGTAATCTCCTGAGATGATTATTTTTCCTTGGGTTTGGAGTTATCCAAATCTTTTCTTTCACATCCACTCGTTTCTTTGATCACTTTCAGCGAACACAATTTTTCTGTTTAGACCTTTTTAGCATAATGAACTTAGCTGATTTTTTATTTCATTTTAGTTCTTTTTTGTTAGCACTTTTAGCTTTAACTTCCAAGCACTGGATGCACATATCTTACGCTTTGTTCAATTTATTTTTCAAGAATGAGTTTTATATTTTATCTTGCAAATTTCTTCATTCAAGCTTCCTTTCATACACAACAACAAGAGATATTCATTCACACTATCTAGATGCATTTGTTTTGACAATTCTGGACATCGTGGTCATTTAAATCTCTCTGCTGATGCCTTTTTCAGAAATTACTTAGGAACCAATCTTTCTATTACCTAACTTACTAATTGATCAAAGACTCAATCTCACCACTGTCCATTCAATGGATTTTCAGACTTGATATTTTCTTCAACAATATCTTTTCATCGTTTAGGTTTGTTGATTTTGGGTTACCTATTAAAGTTACATTCTTGAGAAATCTTATTTTTATCATGGATGAGAACTTTACACTTATATCATGTTGAATATATTAAAATGCCTGGGAGTTGTAAATACCTTCATGAAATATGTCAATGCAACTTCTAAGATTCCAATTTCGAATCTTCATCATTTACTTTTTTTTATCCATGATGGTGATTTTTCAAGATATCATTTCCTTGTGGGCTATCAATTATCAATCTATTGGGCCCACACTCTTTAGCACTCCTCGAACACCAAACATAGTTTATTCATAATCAGAGGAAACACATGCCTTGGGGTGCAATGTTGATAAGTTTTCAATCATATTTTTTATGACTAACGTTTATTGGTGGATTGGTATATTTAGATGATAAATGAGATTGAAGTCTTATGGTCTTGTTTACTTAATTTGTTTGACTTTGATTTCAGGAATAAGACATTGTGTCCAGAGATCCAAACCTCATATCAATCAATGACATTATGTCTCTTGTTGAAGGGGAAAATGTGGGAAATCACCTAGTGATTATCGCTCAGGAAGAAGGTTGTGATGATTGGTTGAATGCATAGTGGATGATACTTGATAACTGCACTCGATTTCACACAAAGTTTTATGACAACCAATTTAATTCAAGTTTATTTTAGCTTAGCATGCTTTTCCTAGACTAAGTTTTAATTCCAGTTGTTACTTTTCAATTTAGTTAATTCTCATTTCAATAAGCCAGTTAAATAAGAGGAGGATTTCTTCCCAAACTATCTAAGATATGATCACACCTTTCTCTTTTGTTATGCAAGTTGGGAAAATGGATTTTTCAACCAACAACTCTGAATTTTTTTCTCTTGGAATGAAATCAACATAGGGAAGTGTTAATCTGAAACTTGAATGTTTAGATTCCTTTGCAATATTCTTGGATTGATAAATCAACATTGTCACCAACTTATCGGCTGATCATAAATATATTCCCATTTATTTACTCACATATTGGTTTCTAATCTAATTGATATTTGAAGTAATTTTGATGACTATTTTGATAACCTCCATAGTTGTGATATTTCTTTGCATTATCGAAATGAATCTTTTGTATTAATAATTATATTTTATAGAAAAGGGAAAATGACACTTTGGTGAGAAATATAATTTATGTTATTGAAAAATTCAGCGTTTTGAAAATTGCAAAGGAATTGCTTATGTCAAGAAATCTTGAGAGCATACGGGTTTATGGAGCATTTCATGAAATTGGTTTTCAAAAATCTGTTTTGATTGAGCATCTACATTAACCCATGTTTCTTGATTCCTAGAATTTTTTTGTCGCACTAATTGAAAATAAAATCATATATGACAATTGGATTTGAGAATTGTTTTGCAAAATCTTTTCCATTAGACAATCAATTCTCGTACTCTGGTTTGTTTTCATTTTAGATCA
>SNQJ01S0201824.1:0-16824 GCA_010110895.2 Picea sitchensis | reverse complement strand
ACATAATTCATAAATACAATCACGAATATTGGAAGGAGAATTAGGACATTATAAAGCGAGCAATAAAATATTACAGTTTGAAATTGAGAAGGAAAAATATTTTAATGAATTAACACAGAAAGATAATCGTTACTTCAAAGAGCATATTCAGGAACTCATTGCACAAAATGAATAACTAAAGACCGAAAGACAAAAAATGGACCAAGACTTACTAGAACGAGATGAAGAAATATCTCGCTTAAAAAATCATAGTGAAAAACTACTTACTCAAATTAAGAAGTCAGGGGATACAAAACAACGTGTCCAGGAGTTGGAGAAAGAGAATCAAGATCTCAAGAAGAAATTATCGGGAAAGGATGAAGAAGATTCTCGTTTGAAGAACCTTAATAAAAATCTGCTTGAACAAATTAAAAAGATGAAAGATGAAAAGCCAGAGGATAGAAATATTATAAATAAAGTCGTCAAATCAGAAGATGAAGAAGAAATTCCACACCTAAGGGTTCATAATCAAGATTTATTAACTCAGATTAAAAAGTTAAAGCATGATAAGAAGACTTTACAAGAAAAACTAGATCACAAAACATCATTAGTCAATAAGGAAACGATGACAGACCCAATCAACCTTACAACTCAAAAGGAAGCAAATCAAGTTGATGTAAAGAAGTTTTCAAATGTCGAGGTACAAACAAGCTAGAAATATCAAGAAGACTCAATTCCAAAATTTAATCAACAAAAAGATACAATTATACGAAGTAAGGATCAAGTTGCAAGGATGCCTTATCAACATCCTAATCACAAAAATCGATACTTTAGACAATCCTTGTATCAATAGAAACAAATGAACAATATGTCGAAGAATATTACTTCCACTACAATTGATGCTCAAAATAGAAGTTATCATGGGAGTCGAAATACATCACATTCTTTCCAAGAACCCTATAAACTCACCATGCAGAAGATCGAATTAGGATGGGCAGACTCATTTACAATGCAACAGTTATGTTCAGTGCTTAGAATATCTTATCGTCTCAGGTCCTCAATTATTACTAACTCGATAATGAAGAAGCAAGCGACAATAATTACAAGCTAGCGCAAGAAATAAGTCTTCCATAAAGTATGCTTTGAGGACAAAGCATTTTTAAGGGGAAGGCAATGTTATGAACATAAATATACATATAAATAGTTATTCATAACATAATAATTAATTAATGATAATTATTAATAATGAAAGGACATGTCTCAAAGGGCATGACTATTGGTTAAGATCACCCCTACATGGGTATATAAACGAGCCCTCATTCTCAATTGTATATCATCTTATATCTTATCTTATCTATTCATATTTTATACATTATTCCTACATGGATTATTATGTTATATTCCAAGTATTTTGGATCATTCTTGTGTGAGCGAACTTTGTTCGTCTCACAAAAACTACATGCTTGTATAGACAAACTAATGCTTTTGTGTGATTACTATATGTCCCTACAAGGACATAATAAATAGCAATATTCCATTGAGGAAAATCATTGAAGTACTTTAAAAAGTGATGAAAATACAACAAATATGACCAAATCTATGCTTTTATTTCTTCCTCAAATGCAATAATCAGATTACATTCATAGCATGACAAAAATATTGGAAACATTATTAAAAAGGTTGGACTAGTTTTACCTAGTCTTTCCCCAAAGTTATCAAAACTTACAAGTGAAAGATGAAATCAAAATATGAAGAAAAATGAGCAAGCTTTAGGTAAAAATGTACATGTTTTAACTTGCCTTGCCTCAAAGTTTTCAAAACTTTATAAGTGAAATATAAAATAAAAATAAGGATAAAAATGAGTAAGCTTCTATTTCAAATGAGCATTGATGCTACAATTTGACAATGATTATGAAAATATTAAAATATTAGAAATAACCAAATAGATTGTATCAGAATAAATAAAAAATTAAATAGCTTGTACACCTCTAACTTAGAGGAGGAAATCTATTTCCTTAATGATCTTTAGACCTGTATGGGTACTCATGCAATCATTCAATGATGTCAGATCCAAGAGAATATAAGTAGATTAAAATATGAGTTCAAATTTCCCCTGAAATAATTAGCCAAATCTTGGTAATACCTATGTTTTCCACATTTTCATCCCCTTTTTATCCCTTTATAGGGAAATGAAGCAATTCGTAGAAACTGCTTTTATATATTAAAGTAATAAACATTTAATTGTTCATCCCCTTTTTATCCCTTTATAGGGAAATAAGGTTGTTCATAGTTACAAATTGCTTTTATAATTAAAACAAGAGTGACATAGCAACAATTTCATTGTTCCTTTTAACAATGAATGTTAAAAAATAAAGGAAGGTTGAGAGAGGCACTAAGACATATGTGGAAAATTGATTAGAACATATGTGGAAAATTTATTAGGATAGCAGAACAACTATTTATACTATGTTATTAGGAAACTATTAAAAGTTAAAATACATCTAATTTTGAGCTAGCTAATATCATAGCTCAAAGGTCATGTTATTTAGATACCCATGTTCTCATTGTACCTTGAGAAGCTTGCATTAACAACTTATAAATATTTGATTCCCTAGTTCATCTACTCATAGCAATTCAATGATCCATAACACTCTCTAAATCATTGTCCCCCAAAAGGGGATGAATAGTGACAACCCATTAGTATCCCATTAGTCAACTTTTCTATCACTCAAGGAAAGGAATTCCCTACCCATAGGGGTGTCAACTCACTAATAGATAGATACCTTACCTTGTTCTTTGAGATCCTCAAACATTGACTAATATCAATCAAGAATGTCAAAGGTGCTAGCTATTGTTACTTAGGAGTTCAACATAGATCTAGGTTATAGGTGCATGTTTGTATTTATTTCCATTTACAAGTTCTCCATTTATATCCCTAATCTTCAACCAATCAAGGAGATTGATGAGGCCATTTCAGATGACATTTACAAAAATTACCTTTGCATCACATGTATTTTAGCTTCAAGATTCTAATCACTTAGGCCCACAATTTTTTATTAGTAAGGGGAATTTGATTCAAGAGCATTGTTGATAGGAGAAAAGGCATTTGTGCATCTAGGCACAAAAGGAGAGTATGTGTGAACATGTGTTAGATTTGACATATGTGTGCAAGATAACAATGAGCATGATCCAAATAATATATGTATGGGGAAGTCAACACAAATGAAGGTTGGGAAAGGCATAACTAAGGGTGGTGCACAATCAATAGGTTTAAGGGTAGGATGCATAGAAGAAGGTTTGTCACATTAAGGTGTGCAATGTAGTTGAAGGGATTAACGAGGAATACCAATAGTAATTTATAAAACCATCAAGAAGGAAGATTTTACAACAAACATATGGATTTGTTAGTTATATGTTAGTGGTGGAGACATCTATAAAGGTGCATAGCTTGAAGGATATTAGGTTGGATGGCATCATTAATGAGGAGACTCATACAAGATAAGAGGACATGAGTAAGAAGAGAGATTAAAAGAAGAAGAGGAAGATTGGTGCAAAGAAGAAGGTTGAAGGTCAAGTTACATGGATTGATATATGTGATAGTTGTAGAGGCTAAAATTTCAAGTAAGGCGCTAAGGTGCAAAGTCATTTTATATGTAAATATGCTTTATTAATGAGAATGAGTAGACTAGTTTTTATATTCCCTCTCTATCAATGATATTCATGACTATTTCTTTTCCACTTTTATACACTATATATTTACTGTATTGTTGTATTTTGTTGTATAACATACATGGTTTTGTAGAGCGTTTAGGATTGGCTCACATAGTTAGATAAGTAAGGGGCCCATTTGGCATTCCTTGCATCATCAAGTGTGATTAGAAACAATAAGTAAATGGCATAGGGTTGTATAACTACACTCGTGTACAAATGACTTTTTTATCACATCGTTATACTCTCCAAAATCTTTATGCAACTCTTCCCCTAAGCACTTGGCTCTTATGATATCTCCAAGATCTTTATGCAACTCTTCCCCTAAGAAATTGGCTCCTATGATATCACTTGGTTGGTATATAAGTCATTCATGAAGTTTTTTTTAAATATAGTAGGCATGCAAAAATGCCCTACACTCATGTGGGTTGAAGTAGATTTGGTTTAATTTCATGGAGACTTAATTTGGATTAGAATTCTCTCTATTAGGTTCCAATTGATGATTTCAATCAGAGTTTATTTAATGTCAACCCAGGAAGGTAAACTTAGAAGCGCTACCTAAAATATATAGATCTAGAAAGATTCCTAATATGTCTGAGATCTTAAAGTTCCCTTACAAGAACATATTCATCAAAATCTCTTTCAACAACTAATCAAACCTAGATCTAACAATTGTCAAGATCCTAAGGTTCTCTTACTGTAAGAACACCTGAATTTTAGGATCTCCTCCAATATTAGAACATTTAACAAAACTTAAAAGCGAAAATGAAACAAACGTAAATCTAATAATTGTCTGAGATCTTATGGTTCTCTTACAAAAACACTTTCAAATAAGATCCTTCCAGTGTTAGAACATTTAACAAAAACTTTAAAAGATGAAATCAAAAAAACATAAATTAAGTTATACCTAAAATAAGCAAATAAGCATGCAAGTGAGGCCATGGGGGCCCTCCATAACTCCACAATCACACCACTTTAAAGGAGACTCAAATGTGGAAGCAACAAAATCAAAGTATGATTCTTTATTTCAAAATCCCCAAAAACCAACTCTAAGATTACAACTCTCTCTAATTATAAGATTACAAGCTTCAGATTACAAATGGAGGAGATTGTACTCCTATTTATACAATGGGATGAGTAACAAACTCATAATGATCATCCACTAATCTCTCTTTAGTTCCATACATCTCTCAACCATCTAGACACATAACCCTCTTTTGTCCTTGATCTTCTCCATGAGATCATGATCTCTTATCTTATCAAATTCGAATTTGATCATTCAAGGCCACATAAAGGTGTCTTGGAAGCTTCCTTGGCACCTACACATGTCACAAAAAAAATCCACTTTCCATATATGAAGTAAAATATATTATTTTCTAATTTTTAATCAAGAATTTCTCTTAAAAATGCTTGAAAATAAATAATGTTTGGAAAATATAAATGAGACTCATTAATGGTGAATAATAGGGAAAATGAAGTGACATGGTAGTGAATAATGAGTGATGAAATGGAAGCATAGGTGAAAAATGTATGGTAATGAGTGATATTTGTATGACATTTTTGGATCCCAACACTCTCTTTGAGGTTCCTTGCACTTGTTTTCCTTCAATTTGAAGAGATCTTAGCTCTTAAAAATTGAGTGACATTCATCCAAATCATGTTTTTGTTTGATTCTACACAAAACAAAATGCTTCCACAAAATAGTATTTAGGGATCACGATTGTTTTGTTTGTGGCATGCATTTTAATAGAAAGTTTTATTAGTCCCTATGTTATTATTGCCCCAAGTTTATACATGTGGAAAAACATTTTTTCTTAGTGTTATAGCAATATTTGCCTCACCCTATGAAATCTTGCACAGAGGGCCTTTTTTCCATTTCCCTATGCAGACTTTTCATCTCTTTTTGCAAATACCAGAGCTAAAAAATACATTTTTCCACATGTATGCACCTTGCCTACTATACAACATGCATATACGCAGGTTGCACCACTACAACCCACGTACATTGGGATTTGTGCCAAAAAATGAAAAATTGTGTCGGGTTTCCATGTCACAACAAGAGATCTATGATCCTTGGCCTTCCATATACTGGAAACATTATGACTCGTCCCTTTAGTTCCATTTGAAGGCTATAAATGGGCCAATTCCAAGATCTGGAAAAGAGGAGAAAGAATTCAACTTTGAGAGCAAAGTTACTCTGGAGAAACTATTTACTTCATATTGAGTCTGCATCCCTTTATCCTTTAAGTCTGAACACAGTGTTCACCCCCCAATCTCTTCCCTTATTGATTGAGAAATTCATTGTCTCTCTTCTATGAGATTTCCTTTGGTGGAGGATTGAAGTGGTGGAGGCCTAGCTGGAAGGAACTTAGTTTCTTGGTTCTGAACTGTGCTAACATGGAAGTCTGTAACTTTTTCACTTCTATTGATCATATATTAATAGAAATACTATTTTCCGGTCCAATTGATATCTTGCAAATATTTGAATTATTATTCCATGGGCGTATTTGTCATGTATATTAATGGATTATTCTATTGAATGTGATAACATCATATATTATCACCATATGCTTGCTTTTCTTGGTTGTTGAGGACTAGTTGCAGGTATATTTCTTTGGGTCAAGTCCTCAATGGTGGACTTCATCAAATGTCTAGACGAGGTAGGCCTTTTATCTTGTCTTGCTAGAATATTCGTTTATATAGCATACTTGAGAATAGAGTTGATTTCTGCAGTCATTTCTGTCTATTGTGGTTTACCCTAGCCATAGAGAGATTTTCCTTGTAACACTTAGTATCTTCTTGATTGTCTTGAATACATTATAAATATTGATTTTATATGAAAACACTTGGTTGTTCTTACCTTTCGTTTGCATTGAATATATCAAGCAACAACACCATTTACTAAAAGTCAATAAAACAATATAACATGATAGATGGAATTATGAATAACCATTAAAGAAACAACACCATTTACTCCATAAGAATCACAAGCTACCATTAAACTAACGACATAGATGGATTTATGAATAGCCATTAAAACAACAAAAAATAAGGAAAATATGAGAGATAACCAAAATAAATAAATAAAAATCCAAAAACAAAATCATATACTGAATTAAAATAAGGTTAAGATAGATATACAAAACCTCGTATCACTATGTATCTTAACACCCTTCATATTTATATTCAAAAGTATAGACATTGAAAGATGACTTTATTTATATGTAACAAATAATAATAATGATAATCGAAGAATCTGTAACTAATTTAATCAAAGTAACTAACTTTTGAGAAAGAAAACATGATGAACTTACCTGAGGTCCTATGTTGGAAGTAGATCCACGGCTTGAAGTGATTTCACTTATTCTTGATTGCTTCTTCGGAAACCTGCAAAAAATTGTGCATACAAGACTACAAGAAAAATTAGTTATATCGATAACTAACTAATCAACTTGATCAAATGTAGAAAGATTCGTTGTGATTAGTATTATAAACATGTAAGCATTCAACAATGATGAATCATATATCAAGAACACTATATATTGAAGGAATGTGCATCGCATATGTGAAGGCCTGAATAAGATCCTCTTGGTTTAGAGAATAATTTATTGGAGTCGTCTGATCTTGGAGAAAACCTCCCTCGATCCGAAGGAGCAACAACAAAGTCAACATTGACTATGTTGTTGCTCTGTTAGATCAAGAGAGGTTTGCTCCAAGAATAAACAGCTCCAATATTTTTTTCTCTACTGAACAGGGCCAGCCACGTGAGGTGGAAGATAATTATCAAGAAGAGTTCAGAAATAAACTCTCTTGGTGGGCAGCATTGAGGTGGAAGAGATCCTATAGAGCTCCCCCTCACATAACTCTCAATTCCCCAATACTCAATGATATTCTAATAAAAAAATGTGCATTAAAATATTCAAAATTGATAAAAAATGTGCATTAAAAATATTCAAAATTGATAAAAAAGTGGTTGTAAAGTTGTAAATGAGGTTTATCATTCAAAGGAATATGTCATAAAAAAGAGTTTTTATAAATTTTATTTCTCATCCAAAATATGTTCCAAATATACTAGCTATATAATATACATCGATCTGTCTTATAAAATTATTATACATCATAAATTTATTTTTGTCTTCTTTAGTTTTCTAGTCTAGTTCTTAAGTAATTCATCATCCTCCATGTCTTTGTTTTCTAGGGGCTCTTCAATAGTTGATGTTGCTTCAATCCTCTCACGTCGAGCATGCCTAGTCTCATACCCACAGCGTGGAGGTTGCTTTGAGGGGCCATCACCTACAAAAACAAAAAATATTAAATTTATATGGCCACTTTTTAAATATCATTGAAATGGTTCATTAATATTAAAAAACATGTGCAATGTAATTATTTACCTAGTCTACTAGTGGGCACTGTTGGAACGGTTTCCTTGTACTCCTGATCTTCAAGTCAAGGAGGCTCAACTACGAAATTATCTTACATTGAAATGACAAAATATATAAGGACAAAACCATAAATGTATAAGTAATAAAAATTAGAAGTACAAAATTTATAACTAAGAAATTAGTAAGTATATGATTAATATAAAGCTATTTTATCGTCGTGAGCCTCAGTCACAGGAACATCATCGGGTTGCACCCTAGTGGGATGGGGTTGCTCGGGAGCACCATGATCTTTTGGCTATGTTTCACTATCAACGCATTGTTTTCCAGTATTAATGTTTTCGTTGATAGTTTTTCTCCCTTGATTAAAACAAAGTAAGACATTAAAGTTATGGACGATATCAAACATTTATGTATTTTATAAGTAATGAAGGTTAATGTGGGATTATTTTTATTTACCTTACCACGCAAACTATATCTTGGGGTCTACCCCATGCTTTTCCTATGATCAACGATAGATTTATATTCGTACTTGTAACCAATTTGGAGGTATTCCTTTGTGGTTCCAATTCCAAGGTCATCGCCCTGCATTGCATAAGATTGTGTATTTTTTATTTTATTGGATGAAATTACCTGAAAGTTGTAAGGCGATACAAATAATATTGTTAAGATGTTTGGGAACTTACGATTCATGACTGTAACCTCAAGTAGTTTCCCTGGCCTAGCCTGGGTTGCCCATGTTTGGCAATCATTTCTATGGTTTCCTTCGAAGTGTCAAGAAACCTATCATCAAAAGTTTCAAGTATGTTATATACCACACTTTTATTTATATCTAAATAAAATTAAAGGTATTGAAATCAAAATATTGTAATTTGCCTTAGGGTACCAGTTATTTGCTCTCTTGTTTTTCTTAATTTATTTTATTTTGCATCATCAATGAGCACCTGACATTGCCTCTCTGGAATCGATGGAGGGCACTCATACCTCGGGTTGACTACCAAGTTTTGTCTATACACATCCCTCGACGAGATGATTTTAGGGGCGAAATTTCTCTCATGGGCGAAATTAGAGGGTATGAAATTTTGGTTGGGCGAATTATTTCTATAGAAGGATATAAAAGGATTTGAGTATGCATAGCCCCAAATTTATTTTAAATTTTTTATATCAAAAACCCTTCGCCCACTGTTATTTGTGAGAGGAGAGCAGCGAAATTTATTTTTGCCCCGTGAAATTTGAACTGGATCCTCTCCTTCTCCCTAATTTTCTAATAATTGGAATTTCTCAGAGTTATTTCTCCCTTGTTTTTGGAAATGAGAATTTTTCGAAGTTATTTCGCCCTGGTTTTTGGAAATGAGAATTTTTCGAAGTTATTTCGCCCTTATATTTTATAAATATAAGCAACAATGTTTTTGAAGGTATTTATCCCTTGTGTTATGGGAATGACAATTATTTGGTAGCAACCCAATTTAATATGCAAGTTTTTTTCCACAATGCTTATGCTCTTGAGATAACGTGCCAATGGAGAGAACCAGTGATGATGAATCTTTAATGGATCTGATTAGAGAAGTCTGAAATGACCATGATTGCATCGACTTCTATTGATTCAACTATAGAGTTCAACGATAGGGTTCATTGCAGCAGTTTATTGGAGCAACACTTCCATATATCTGTGTTGACATTCCTATCGATTCAACTGCAGGGTTCATCGCGGCAATTTATCTGAGAAACACTGCCATATATCCGTGTTGGAATTCCTATTATTATTGTATCTCGGCCATTGGGGTTTCTTCCTGAAAAAGATATTTTAAAACATATATTCTATGACTTTAGTGATGTTGCAATGGTGTATTTGTTGAGACCATCACTAGAGGAAGCATTTGTCATTTAGAATCAATAGGTTCGTTCTCTTTTTAATTTTTAATTTACATTTCTTATGTATACGAATATTTTATCTAAATTATTCAATATTGTGGCTTGAATGCCAAATTGATTGGAGGTTTTAATATATGGGTATATATGTGTCTAATATGTTTCGATTGCATCATTGATACCCAAATGATCTGTCATTAGATAACTATGGGTCTGAGATTTGAGATGGTTTCTAACTTGCCTTGGTCATTGCAAATTTGTACCTATTTTAAGACAGTTGAGATGTCTCTCAAGATGTTGTAGTTCAAAGGGTACCTGATAATTCTTGGTTGCTTTCTCTCGCAAAGAGTGTTATAAGCTTGAGGTTTGACAATCCCTAGCCAAAAGTATTGAGTATCAACTTGATTGTGCTTAATAAATTATTTTTGATGATCTTTGATTCATATAGGGATCATCATATGCTTCATTTGACTTTGTAATATTGGGGATGGAAACTTTCACTAATCTTGTGAATTAACCAAGCATTAATTACTTGACCCATTGTTTACCTGGGTTGTGGTTTGTTTTTCCTCACTGGTTCTAGTTGCAAAATTGTCTGCTTGTTTGGTATTGTTCATCTAACAAATGGATCGAACGGTTTAAGTTGATTTTATTTTACGATGGAATATATGTTAGTCTATGCTGATAACCTTTGTCTTTAATCACAAGTAGTAGCTCATTTGGGCCTTTCCAGGAGTGTTATTCTCTTCCTCATTACACTAGCTTTTCCCTCCCCCTTTCCATTATATTGGCTTCTTGTATGAATCATCATTTGATTTGGTAGTGAACCCTTTTTGTGGATTCTTCCGAAGGAATTTGAATTTCTCTGAGAGCAATTGACCTAAAATATTTAATCTAGTGTTTTTTCATTGCAACATTTTTTTTTCCAAAAAACTTTCCTTTATATATTAGAGAGAATATAAATTGATCGTCTTCAGAAATACCATTACAGATTGAGGTAACAAGGACCTCCCAACAAGATTTTCACTCCTAAAAACCCAAAGACCCTCTCTGCATAGGTCGTGTAATCAACAGTCAGAAAAAAAAAATAGAGCATACATCATCCAGTGAAGGCTCAAAGGACGAGAAGTCCCACAGAAATGAAATACTAAGTAACCTAAAAGAAAATAGATCAACCCACATAAAGCCTTGACAACAATGTGAAAAAACACCAGGAAATGCAGAAGAGGTCAAGAGATAAGTGTGGCCCCTCGTACTCTTCGATGCACTGAAAATAGGTGAGCTTCCCGGGTTCTCTGGTGGGTGCCAACTTGGAAAGACTGTCTGGGTCTTGATTTTCCTCTTTGTAAACATGATCAAAGGATATATTTTGGAAGGTGGTTATTAATTCAGTGATACTATCCTTCTAACAATCCAATGAGAGAACCTGAAATTGGCCTTTACCTAGAATCCAATCTATGATGATCTTAGAGTCGCCCATGATATGAATCGTCTTTAAGGACAACCTATTTGCCAAAGTGAGCAGCACCCAAGCACCAAGAAGTTCCACTCTGGTGTTAGTGCCCGAGACACAATTTAGAAACTATTTGTAAATGCAGATCTCATCGATTCTAATTACTCCTCCCGCTCCATTGTTTAAACCTGAAGAGGCAGTCGCTCCATCGAACCATCCTACCACACCTCCCAATTCTGCCTGAGAGATATTTTTTCTCCGGGGATGTGTTTTCAGCGCATGAGTATTTTATCTCCAAGACAAGAGTGATAGATGTGCCACCTTCAAAACCGAGGGAACATTTTCTTCAAAAATTACCTAGTTCCATTCCTGCCAAATTTTCCAACATATCAGAGTTGGTAAAGTCTGAGAATTAGAATTTAAAACTTTCCAGCGTTTGAAACAATCACTCATACTTGTACCAGCCCAACTGCCTGGAAAATTTATGGCCAATTTAATCTACCTCCAAACCTCCACCGTGAAGTCACAATCCAAGAAAAGGTGTTGAGTGGTTTCAACATTTAGTTTGTCTAAGAGACATATACCCAGTCCACTAAAGCCTTTGCGCTATAAAATCTCCCAAGACAGAATTTTGTTCTCGGCAAGAAACCATGTAAACAGCTTGATCTTCAGAGGGACGTTCCATTTCCACATTGCCATGCATTAGCCACCAAAATTGTTATTCCATTTCATCGTTGTAGCTTCCAAGTATACGTTCTTGACAGTAATCAAACCTGTAGAGTTACCCCCCGACCATTTGAGTATGTTCGGATTTGCTTGTAAAAAAACTCCATTGAGGATAAGCGCTCGACGGAAGAGACTCCATTCTTCTTGTATTTGCCTTGTCAATTCTAGATCAGTACTGGAAAACCAATTTAGTGTGATTATCCCCACTTGTGCTTCCTTCTGTGCCTGATATAAGAAAAAAATCCCTTTCCTGTTGATAGAAACAAGCAATTCTTTCGATAGTAACACTGCATCTCCCATGCCCAAAATGGAGTCTTTACCAATCACAATGGATTTTCCATCCCCATGACTCCACACAATCCAATGCAAAAGAAGGTAGATAGATTTAAGCAGGTATGACCAGATCTGAGAACCTCTTACCTTATAAATGTCCACAGTATGCAACCAACAATGAACATAAACAAAAGGAAAGTATTTTTATTTTAATACTTGGTGCCATAAGCCATCCTCCATAATAGCCCTCCAAAGGCTGTGAGCTACCAAAGATCTGCTGAAATCAGTCAAATTGTGCCACCCCCAACCCCCAAGGTTCTTTGGCCGAGCGATTAGCTGCCAATTGCTAAGGTGTATGCATTTCTTATGTTGACATCCCAACCATAGAAAGTTGTAGGTGATTTGGCGAAGTTTAATTTGTATCGAGGAAGGAAAGCTTGTCAAAGTCAACCAGTAGACAGATTGACTCTCAATAACAGCTTTGATTAAGATCATGTGCCCCCCTAATGATAGCCACTGTGAGCTCCAATGAGTGATCCTCTTTTCATATTTTTCAACCAGCCAAATCCATTCGGCCGCTTTGAGTCTATTGAATTTTAAATAGAATCCAAGGTAACGAAACCCCTCTGAAAGATCTCGATGATTATAAGGAAAATAATATTTCAGAGAATCCAGCACTGAAGGAGTAACGCCATGATGAATAAAGGTAGTTTTTTGGGGGTTGATCCGAAGACCAGAAGCGTTACAAAAAATATTTAAAATCCTGCAGATTTCAATCCATTATGTAATAGCACCAAAGTTCATGAGGAGAATGTCCTCTACAAACAGTAGATGGAGGATTTTGAGTAAACGAGAAACTTTAATGCCTGATAAAAGTCTATTTTCTTGGCTGCGCTTTAAGGCCAAACTCAGGCCCTCCATAATAAGAATGAAGAGAAACAATGACAATGGACAGCCCTATCTAAGCCCCCTGTCGCTGCTAAAAAAGTCTGAAGGCTCGCCATTGATGAGAATCACGAAAGTTGCCGACAAAATGCATCCCATAATCTAGTTTGTCATGGGTAAGCCAAAGCCACATTGGAGCAGGACCATCCTAAGGAAATCCCAACTTATGCAATCGTATGCTTTCCTGAGATCAATTTTGAGAATTAAAGCTTGCTGCTTTTTTTCTTTAATACTATGGATGCACTCCTGAGCAATCCCAATTGCATCAATGATTTTCCTTCCTTTCAAGAAACCGAATTGTTCCTTGGATAATGAACGAGAAAGAATTGGTCTTAGTCTCTTCGCTATAATATTAGAGATCACTTTATAACAAAAGTTGCATAATGCAATCGGGCGAAAATATCCAAAGTTAGCCGGTCCATTAACCTTAGGGATGAGGGAAATGAAGGTTGAGTTCAGAGGTCTAATCACCATACCAGTAATGTGCGATTCTTTGATAGCCTCCAGCAAATATTTTGCAACCAAGTCAAAAAAATGTAAGAAGAAATCTGCATTCCATCCGTCAGGCCCCGGGCTTTTATCTTTGGGGAAGCCTTTTAGTACCTCTAAAACTTCTTTCTCAAAAACAGGCTTTTCAAGGGATACCAACTCTTCATCTGATACCAGTCTAGGATACAATCTAATCATTTCAACCTGATCCACAATCATATTCTCTGTTGGATCCTGATAGAAGGAGCTGAAAAACCATTTTTCTTCTCCCTTTATAGCTTCCTTCCCTTGGTGAACATTGCCCTGGTCATCTTTGATCTCCCACAAAAAATTTGTATTGCGCCTGTAACTGGAAAAATGGTGAAAGTATTTTGTGTTGTTATCTCCACACTGAATCCATAGAGCTCTGATTTTTAGTCGCCAACGAGCCTCTTCCTCCAAAAGCAGCTTATTTCTTTCTAGTTCCAATGATTTTAGGCGACCTCTCCCTTCAGAGCTTATAACCGCTTCCGAACTTTGCTTTGTAAGAATAGATATATGTTCTTCTAGAAATTTTAGGGTGTGAGTTTCATTTATTTTTTTCTTTGTTTTCCAAGATTTAATTATGTTCTTGAGCTTGTTTAATTTCAGGGAAGGTCTATGTAGGGCTCCAAAGACACATGAAACTGGTACAGATCTCCATTCCATTCTAACTATCTCCCCAATAGTGGCCTCACTCAAGACTGCATGATTAAACTTGAATGGAAAAGCAATAGGAATGTCACCATGTTCCAACTGAAAAATTATCAGTGCATGGTCAGAGAAGAAAGGGTGGATTACCCATGACCTATACCTAACAGAATCGACCAGGAGTGCTTCCGAAACATGCATTCTGTCAAGACGTTTTTGGATATTTTGAGTCCTAGTGCTTCCATTGCGCCAGGTTGGCACTAATTATGTTGGTTGAACGTCCACCAAATTACTTTTTCCAAAGAGAGTTTTGAAATAGGCAGCCAGAGGGTCGGGTAATGCACCTTCACCCCAAACTTCTTCAATGTTGGTTGTAAAATTAAGATCTCTAGCTAAAGTGAGATCATCCCGAGCTAAAAAACCTTTTGACTCTACCAAATCCCAAAATTGTCTTATGCCTGTACAAGGATCATAAGCATTTATAAAGGATATCCTGCTTTTATCTGGTAAGTAAACACATGTCAGCAAGATTTCTCCAACACAGAGATAAGACTGTAAATCAAAGACCAAAGGATTCCAAGCAACCAACAAACCTCCCGATTTCCCCACAGCGATGACTGTCGATGTCATCTAGGAAGGGAAAAGAGAAGTCAAAAAGTGTCTATCCTTCTCTTCAATTACTAATGTCTCCTGAAGGAAAATTATGTTTGGCTTAGAAAGATTCAAAAGTCTTTGAAGCGAAGGCAGTTTTAGGGGGGCTCCAACCCCTCTGATATTTAGGGACAAGAGGATCATGATTTAGCCCTTGCAAGGGCTTTCATGCCTCTAAGCACCCCTAAATAATGAGTGGAATCCAAAGTCTGTTGAACAACAATAGACTGGATAGCCTTCTTACACACGCTTCTGGTCTTAATGGGAGAGAGTTCAAACCCCAGGCCCCTAGACCAGGCTAGGGATTTCTACTTTTGTTCACCCTTGCCACTGGAAGAACATTCCGGGACAGAGGAGGGTAGAATATATAGAAGATACCATCCTTGATAGATAGGAATGGGGATAGGGTTGTCTGAATCTCTGAGAGACAGGAGCAAGGCATCAATGACAGCGTCCAAATTTGGGGTAAAAGAAGAATATTGCTGGGGTAAGTAAGGGTTGTCCGGAATGAACATAGGCTGGGAAACTTCTGGCGAAAGATTAGCTGAAGAGGGGGCTTGTGGGACTACTGTATCTCTGACTATCTCATATGTAGAACCCCCTAAGAACTAAGGCTCCATAGCTTTACTAGATAAACCCTCTTTTACTGCATTCGATAGGCTGGACTTATCAAAAAAGTCTCACTCCCATGCAGACAATTTAATGAACAAGTTAGGGAAAAAAATCCTTAACTTACCGATTAGAGAAGCTAAATCATCCTCCAACAAACCAGCTTCACTACCTGCATACAGGACACCTTGTGCACCAATTATTTTGATATTTTAGAAAACTCCAAATCGGAATGATTGTTTTCTCATGTAAAAATAATAATTGAGGTTTCCATAAAATGGCACCTCACGGGTTGAAAGACTTGTTTAATGGGTAGTACTCTTGTTTCCTTGGACTAGCAAATCTAAAATAATGAAATCCCTTTTGGGTTAATCCCATTTCAAAATATATAGACTTTGACATGTAGTAATATCCCAATAAAAGTGGAAATGTTGTTAATCCTCACGATGTTTTGTTAGAACCGTTGCTTGCATTTGAAATTTTAATTCTTTTTGGATTGAAATGCTCTATTTGAGTTTCTTGATGTCGTCACCATTGGTCATTTAATCTCTTAAACCTTTATTATTCATTTTTTATTTTTTAAGGTGGCTTTGGCTTTAATGAATATTGCATCAGGAACAATAGAGCAGACAACTATTACGATTGAATGTAGTACAGTTCATGTATTTGTCCAAATTTTGTGTTCTCCTAATGATGATGTGAAATATTAGGTATTGCACCACATTCTGATTCATTTAGTTTCTTTTTTATTTGTTACAAATCTTCATCCTATATATGAGTTATCACTTTGTTTCTATATTTTGTATGTATTGCAAGCTATGTGGGCTCTGGGAAATATTGCAGGAGATTATCCTAAGTGCAGGAGTCTTTTTCTCGGTCATGGAGCTATTATGAAACCTACTTGCTCTACCAGACTTTCGATGTTGAATAATGCCACAAGGACACTTTTCCATGGTGAACCAACTCCTCCTTTTGAGAAGGTAAACTAGACATATTAGAGCTGATAATATTTCTAGTTCACTTGAAACTATTTGAATCGTCTTTCCATTTGACTCTCAGGAAAGATTTGTTATC
>SNQJ01S0201823.1:8379-25203 GCA_010110895.2 Picea sitchensis | reverse complement strand
GAGGCTTATTATATGAAATTATCTATTTTTCAAGGCGTTGAGTACTTTTCCTAAGGTTTTTCTATGCTATATTGATGTTTGGTTCTTAACATATGGTATCAAAGCTCAAGGTCTTGGGGTTTCGCTGCTACATCTGAGACACCTTGAAATTTTCTCAATAACTTTTTTTCTACAAAGTTTCAAAAGGAACAGCTTGGAATATCTTTATTCGATGGATCAAGGTACATTGGTTTCAAAATTAAGCTTCTGAGGCCTTATACTTTCATAGATACAGCCTATACAAGATAGGGTTCTGGAATCATCCTGAACTGAGTCATTGCGGCATTTTCGCTATAAAATATTTTCTGTAATGTTTCAGACCCTGAAATCTGGAGTCTAATTACATAACTTATAAAGGTATCTATGGTAAAAAGTTCAGCTTCTGGGTCATCTTAAATTTGTAGATATACCTTGTGTAAGATAGGGTATCTGACTAGTCCTATTGACTAGTCTCAAGAAGGTGTTCCAGGTAAAACAATCATAACTTCTTCCTAGAGTATCCAAATTGAGTGGGAATGGTTTCATTGGATCATGGACAGTCTTTAGTATTTCTAGTGCAAGTTTCATAATTTTATATCAATTATTTTGGGTGGGGCACGCTATACAAGTGAGATCTCCTAGAAAGGACAAAAATCGACAAGTTGTGGGGAAGTTACTGTAAATTCCACTTGGCACATCAAATTTTGATCAGACCTATGGCATTACAGAGAAGAAATATCAAATAAATACATAAAAGAAAGTTTCATACCCAGAAGGGTGGAAAATTGGGAGATACAATAGAAGAAATATTGTCTAGTGGAACCACCTCAAAATCAAGGTTCAAAAGTGATACTTGGCCAACATGCCACCCAAAAAGGGAACTTCTACACCAACTAAGCCTCCAGAAAATACTACTTGGAATCTTGATGAAGTTGAAGAAATGCATAGGGACATAAATGATTTACAAAAGAATATAGTAACAAAAGATGAACTACAAGAGATGATGGATTCAATGGAAGCTAAGTTGGATACTAAGATGGATGGCTTAAAAGGGGAGATCATGGAAGTATTGAAAAAAATATAGTAACAACAAAAGATGAACTACAAGAGATGATGGATTCAATGGAAGCTAAGTTGATACTATGATGGATGGCTTAAAAGGGAGATCATGGAAGCTATTGAAAATTGTAATAGAGAAGACACTGACTTCCATAATGTGCCACATACAAAAAAGGTATGAGTTGCTTCTTTATATTTAGAACCAATCAATTTGTATGGTATCGATGTCTTTATTCTCAAAAATCACTAGTCACTTGGACGATTTTCACGTAAGAAATGATAGCACACTATGAGGATACAAGAGCAATACTCTCTTTAGCCAATTGATAAAATCTCAAGCAAAAGGGTTCAAGCATCGAAAGCACATTGAGAACTTCCAAAGATTGAATATAAAGGTAACCGACATTCCAGATGAGAATTTGATTGGATGTATTCATAGGAACATTAAAAGGATAACATTCAACATGAGGTTCACCTTTGGGAACCCAAATCATTGGAGAATGTATCATGTGGCAAGAAATTTTGAAAGTAAAATATGGCTATGGCTACTAGAAGGACCAATCCTAACATCTATAGAGAGAACAATGCTCCTTATTCTAAAAAACACTTCAACCTACAAGGTTGACACCTCAACAATTGAGGAAAGAAGAAAAAGGTTTATTCTTTAATTGTGACAACAAGTACGATAAGGGACATAAGTGCCGTGGAATTATTCTACATAGATTGTAGAGGAAGAAGAAGAAGAAGAAGAACTATCCGATGAAAAATGTAGAAGCAATTTCATCCTAAGAGTTGACTCCTAATGACATCGCAATGCATTACTGAACACCTCTCAAACCCTCAAGGTCAAAGGCACATACCAAAAAGAAAAAGGTAATAGTCCTAATTATGAGTACTTCTAGAATCAATTAGGACTATAATTTCATTCACTATAAATTAGCCAAAGATCTCAATTACTTTGTATATCCTGGTTCCATAAAGTTTCAAGTAATGATTGCAGATGGAGGAACTATCAATTGCTCAAAGAAAATGCAATAAGATCAATACACATGGGGAATATGTAATGAATAGTCCATGATTTCTATACCCATAGGTGCTGCAGATAAGTTAGCCTAGGAATCCACAATGGTTATAATCATTAGGAACAATGGATTTTAATTTTCAGAAATTTCATGAAATTTTCGGCATTGAAGAAAAGAAATTGAGTTAAGAGGTATAATAGGGAAACCCATTAAGGTGATGCTCTAACGACATGACAAAAATTATTGAAAAAGAGGCATCAAGGCCTTATTGCACAACTAATCCATCTATTCCTCGACATCTCCAAAGGATCATTGATAAGCATTCCAAAGCGTTTGAAGATATTCCCAAAGTTCTTCCACCCACTCTAAATCATGATCATGAAATTCACCTAATTCTGAGAGAGTGTTCCTCCTAACATCGTGCCATACGATAATCTCTTACACCCAGAAGAGTGAAATTGAGTGCATGGTTGAAGAAATGTTAGAGGTTGGTTAATATTAGACCTTAGCCAAAAGTTCTTACCTCCGCGACCGCTAAGTAATGTAGACCAAGAAAGATAACTCATGCATGTGATGTGTCAGACATGAGAGATCAACAAGATCAATTATTAAAGATAAGTTTCCCATTTGGCCATTGATGAATTGCTAGATGAACTACATGGAGCAATCTTTATTTCACAAAATTGGATCTTCATTCGGATCTGATGATACCCTAAACAGATTAGAATGAAGGAAGAAGACATCCCAAAAAAACATTCAACTCATGAAGGCCATTATGAATTTTTGGTCATGCCTTTTGGCCTTACAAATGCACCTTCCACATTCCATGGTTGATGAATCTATCAACCCTTCCTCTTCCGAAAATTTGTGTTAGTATTTTTGATGATATACTAATCTATGTCAAGTCTTGGGAGGATCATGTGCAAATACTGTTGACAAGGTGCTGCTAACTACTAAAGGAGCAAACAACTATATGCCAAACCATCCAAATGTTTCTTGAGTAAAGGAGGTAGAGTATTTGGGTCATATTGTATCTCATGAAGGTAAAGTCAAGGTAGACCCTAACAAGATTAAGTCAATGATGGACTGATGATTACCAAAACATTGAAGAATCTTAGAGGATTTTACTGGACAAAAGTTACTACCGTAAGTTTGTTCGAACTATGGAAGAATAGAAACACCTTTAATGACACACTAACTAAGAAGGATGAATTTTCATGGACTCCAGAGGCAACTAAATATTTTGAACAACTTAAAGAGGTGATGTAAAGCTCTTTGTCTTGACCACTCCAAAATTTCACAAAAACCTTTATTGTGGAAATGGATGCGTCAAAATGGAATTGGTGTTGTCCTATCGCAAGAAGGAAGGCCCCCGCTTTTTGAAAGTCGACCACCAAGGGAAAGGAATTTCATAATAAACCCATTTATGAGAAGGAAATGATGGAATACTACGCATTGAAGAAATGGCTGCCCTTACCTAATAGGTAGGCACTTCGTTGTCAAAACAGATCATGATAGTCTTAAATACTTTGGAACAAAGACTATCTTCAGAAGAACAACAAAAATGGGTGCAACCAAGATATTGGGTTATGATTTTGAAATCATGGTAAAAGGGAAGCAAAATGTTGTGACAGATGCACTCTCAAGAAATAATGAAGATGTTGAGGCTCTTTCAAGTATATCTCAATCATCCAACCCGATTGATAATAGAAGCAAGGGATGAATGGGAAGAATGATGAAAAGTGTGGACTCTCATTCAAAGGTTGCAACAATATTCAAGTGCATCGACATTTACACGGAAAAAATGATTCACTATGGTACACCATCAATTTATATATTTATGTAAGAAATCCCAACTCAAACAAAAGGTACTATTGAATTGCACACCTCCAATAGGAGGGCACTCGAGATTTTGAAAACCTACCATAGAGTCAAGAAGGATTTTTTTTTTTTGGGATGGCCTTTAAACCAATGTTCAAAGGTTTTGTAGAATGTTTGGTTTCCCAACAAAATAATGTGGAAACAATTACACCCCTAGGTCTTTTACAACTATTATCCATCCCAAGTCATCATTTGGAGGAGGTTTGCATGGATTTCATCAATGGCTACCAAATTTTGAAGGAAAGAGTGTCATCATGGTGATTGTTGATAGAATAACCAAGCATGCACAGCACTTTTGTGTACTCCTCTCATCCCTTCAAAGCTAGCTACAATCTCTGCCATCGTAGATTCATGGAGACAAATAAAATTCATGGCAGCCCAAAGATTATTGTAAGTGACGAGATCCCATCTTCACTAGACATTTTGGACATAATTATTTTCTGTTTGGGTACTCAATTGGCTCATATTTCATCCTATTCTCAATCTGATGGACAAAACCGAGATAGTGAAATCACAACCGAAGGCTACCTTCGTTGTTGGTTCAAATGGTTACCCTGGTGAGATGTATGGTATAACAAATTCTTTGATATTGCAACAAAAATGACACATTTTATGGAAATTTATGGATACCACCTCCTTCCATCACTTATTCTAAAAATAAAAATCTAAGGTTCAAGAAGTGGAATATCACATCGTGAGAATCAACAACAAGTTCTCCAAATCTTAAAGGACAACCCTCAATTCATGGCACAAAATCGCATGAAACAACAAGCGATCAACATCATAGTGAAAGAAGCGAAGTAGGGGATTGGGTATTTTTAAGACTACAACCATACAAACAAATGTCCCTCACAAAGCCAAGAAGGATAATAAATTATCACCAAAGTACTATGGCCCTTATAAGGTTACAAAAAGATGATTGGCACTATGGCATACAAATTGGAGTTGCCCTGAGATCTTCATGAGAACAATCTAGCTTTCCATGTTTCATTCTTAAAGAAGGTTAAAGGCAACAAGATCCCAGTTCAACCATATTTCCAGAACTTTATTCCAGGAAGGAAAATCATATTGGAGCCCTGAAGCCACCATTGACACAAGAATTTGCCAGATGAGGAATATATCCATTTAAAGTATCATCTCATTAAGTGGAGGAAATTTCTTGCTAAAGATTCCACTTGGGGAAGATGAGTCTTTATACAAAAAGACCAGATTTACTCAAGTGTTATGCACAGACAACTCTTTTCTCAAGGGGAGGGGTACGTTAAGCCCTAATATTGGCCTCATTAAATTTCAATTATGGCATTATATTAGTAATGTTATTTCATTTATGTCAGTTTTAGCCATTAGTTGTAATTATACCTCCTAGTCTCCTATATACTAAGGAGACATTTTCATTTTGAATCATTCCTTGTACTTGAACATTTAAGGTGTGGAGGCCTAAGAGGATTATTATCTGAAATTATCTCTCTTTCTGCTAAGCACTTTTTCTAAGGTTTTTCATGCTATATTGATATTTGGTTCTAACAAGTTTGGAGCCATTATTGTTAAATTCTAGTTTGTTCTTACATAGAGTTTTCATTTCTTCTTTTAAGAATTATCCATCTAATCTCTACCCAAAAGCAATTTAGGTCACCTAGTTTCATTTTTCTCAGTAGGGTTTTCATTTGATAGCTTTGCTTGAGTAGATTATCCTTAGATAGTTACCTTCCCTTAGTTGGACTATACTCCTACTAGCCTTCTTACCCTTGGCATATACTTTGCTACAAATCTAAGTTTACTTACCCTCGGTTGAAAATTTAATTGAGGGTTTTTGCTATCAGGTTTTAGTGCATATAGAACACCCATCTAAAAGGTACGAGAACTAGTCCAGAGGAACAATTTATTTAGATCTTCTTGCAAGACTAGAGACAAATTATGGGCAGGATCATAGACAATGGAACTACTAACAACTTAGTATCCATAGATATGAGGAAACGCAGTTGGAGAGACAAAACACACCAAATATGTATGGTGTCATGGTTGCATAAAGGACAATCAAGTCATGTTAAGTAGATAGTGAAAATTTGAGTTTAAAATTGGTAGTTACAGAGATGAATTTTTATGTGATGTCATACCCATGGATGTTTGTCATGTTTTTGGGATACCCCTGGAAATATATAAACATACATGATGGGTGGGAAGAATAATTATACCTTTAGATAAAATGGCAAGTGAAGGTTGTTTCCATTAGAGGATGACAAGGAGCCTGGGGAGAGGGCTAGTTCTAGTATAGTTCTCATGAGTGGGATGTAGCACTTGGAAATAAGTCAAGAAAGACTAGAGATGCAAATATTGTTGAGGAAGTTAAGCCAAGATTCATTCTTACAAACACTTCTATGAATGATTTTAATGTGAAGGTTTAGGAGTTATTGAATGAGTTTGCTGATATTGTGGTAGATGAGTTACCTCATACGCATCGCCTATTAGGATTATTAGTCACCATATTGACCTTATTTTGAGAGAAAGTTTTCCAAACAAAGAAACATATGATTAACCTCTTAGGAGAATGAATAGGTCAAGGAGTATGTCCAAGAATTGTTGATAAAGGTTTGATCGTGGAAACCTTGAGCCCATGTGCGCATCAAATCAGTTGAGTCTAAGGAAGGATGTGTTGGATTAATGAGAGGGGGGTGAATCATCAATAGAGAAATTCTAATCATTTTTCACCATAAAATGCAAGTATATATAAATGTAGAATTATCATCCACAGTTATGCAGTAAATAAACAAATTTTGAACAAATAAGAAAATCACACATACATAGTACACCGTTGTTTGGGTGGAAACTCAAAGCAGGTGAAAACCACAAAATGATTTTTCTTATATCTTTAAGAATTACATTCCTATTGGAAGCACCAAATTCCCTTTTTTCAAATTTTGCAACAAAGGAGGCTCCATCCTCACTAATTTATCGTGCTACAACTCGAGGTAAGCTCCAACTCCCCAATTCTAGGCTACAACCCCAGGTAAGCTTCCAACTCCCAATTCCTTCAACAACCAAGGAGGCTACAACCCCTATGTTCTACGAATACAAATGGAAGGTGGCTAAACTAATTGCCCTTGCTCCATTCAACTACCTGCTCATGATGAAGCTTCCATCGATGGAACCAATCAAGCCATACGCTATCACCTAGATATACTATTGCAAACCTCAGACTAAATCAACTCCTACACCAAACAAACTCAGTACTCAATAAAATATCCATGTATCAAATCCTATACTCTAACTCAGAATCAACTTGTACCATAAACAAGTGCAATTTCAAACATGAACCCAAACTGCATCTCAAACAACCTTTAATAAACCCAGACTCATAAAAGTAACAACATACCCAACATAAAATTCTCAACCTATACGATGAACAAGTGCATCAACTATGCACCAAACCTATGCACATTTCACAACAACCTATCCAAACAACCTATCACTACAACCTCGTCCTCTATCAATATTATCAACCAAATAAGATGTACTCACCAATATTGATCAACAAGACTACCTCCCTGTAAATATGTGCATCAACCAAGCAACATAACACCATAATCATACCAAGATCATATATGTGCTTCTAATAATATACCTCAATAAGTATGCCATATCATCCAAACCATGTGTCCACAATATTACTCTGACAAGTGCTCAACCATATGTACCAAGTATACCAACCAGAATAATCCATCATCAACTATGACTCATCAAGATGTACCAACATCATCAACTATACACCTTATGTATTGTTCCTGCAGAACTCATCAACTACTTTGTCTCAACCATGTACCCAAGAGTGTAAATTTCAACCAAAATAATTTCATTAATTTACTCATCCAAATCTGATTTGTAAAAATGTAATAGACCTAGTGTATAAGGTCACATACTCCAGAACCCTTCTCTAACTTTAACAACAAGAGACTAGCATTTTCATCAAACTTTACTTTTAGACTCACATGACTAGTTTTGATTAGTCAACAACCTAACTCTTGAAATAATCAGAACCAGTGTACTCAATGAAATAAAGATGGTGAAAATATTAATACAATTTTATTCAAAGTTTTTTATGCAATTCCTCCAATACTACTTGGAACCTCTCGTAGAAAAGAGTTATAGCAAAGTAGCATAATTATTGAATTCTCGATTATTCTAGAGAGTTTAACTCAGAGGGTGCCCCATACAGAATATCATTTGTTGTATGGATTGGTTAAATTTACATAATATAGACCTGCATTATAAACAATAAATTTGGTCTTATGGAATTTGGATCTGTTATGAAATAGTTATGACGTTTTTACCCAAACACCCTGCTTTAGATTAGTCAAGATCACTACAAACCCTATTTTCTATTGAGTGTAAATCCAAAAATACACGACCCACAAGATGAAATTTGTCAGATACTTGGATATGTTTCCCTGGCCTCCCACTTCAATAGCCCCATCTGCTAATTTAGAAAATGTTATTTCAAAATGGTGAGATGACCAGAAATAACATACCTTAGAAAACATCATCAAAATAATTCTATCCTCCTTTATCTCACCCTCTTACTTCACCTCCTCCGGGAATTGGCTAGATATCCTTTGGTTACCTAATTCACCTGCAAATATTCAATATGCTCGTATTTAAATGAGAGAGCCTTTCCTCTTATTTATACTTTCATGTAGCTTCCCAAGGGGTTACCTTTAACCATCTTAACCCATCTTCCTTTATTTTAGGTTAACCCACTTTCAATTTCTCCATTAACTTTATTATTTAAATAATTTTACTTGGTATTCACTTTGAATGGTAGTACACCTCATCAATTTTATCATGACATTTACCTTTCTCTAAAATGATGCAGAATTTTTGACTTCTTTGCTGAAAGTCCTTCTAGATTCTGCTCAATCACTCCTCCGAGATGATCACAGAACTTTTGATCCCTATCGGAATCTCAAATTTCGATCCATGTGTCCTCCTTTTCCCCACACATCAGACAAGACCTGAACTTTTTTCCTGAATGGAATTGGTCAGAACCCTCGTCCCAATCTTCTGAGTCCTTTGACTCTTCAACCCTCATCTCCTAATGCTCTAATTGCCAAATAAGTCTTTTATCGTGATTAGCCCCTCTTGGTTATGCCCCTATTCATGTGACCTACCTCATAAGACCGCAATATTATTTAGAGGTTTATCAATATGAGAGCCTGACCTCTCGTCAACAGAACTCCGAATTCTACTTCCAAAATCTCATGGACTCTTTTCTCCCTTCGAATTTCCCCAAATCCCTCGATTTTCACACGTTATCCTCCTCAGACACTAGGGGCATAATGAGGGATAATGCAGATAAAGGACAATTTTGGAAATCACATTCCGACATTGTGGGTCAAGAGAGTCGTATGATCCAAGAGATTGGGACACTGAGAGCTGAAAAACCCGGAATTTCCATTTCGGGAAAAAGGTCATAGTCTTGTACAATGATTGTGGGGAAAGAGGAGGACATGTGGATCGAATAATTTGAGATTCCAGCAGGGAATCAAAAGTATCTAGCTTCATCTCTGAGGAGTGATTTCGAACCATCTTGAGAGCGGATTCTTGGCCCTCGAGGGGTCGTATGGGTTCATCACTTGTAGTATCGAGCCTTGAATCTGTCTCAGATTTCAAAAGTGCAGGAAGTTGATAAAAGAGTACTCTGATACATTATCATCAAGTGGTATCAAAGTGGAGAACTTTATTTAATATTTCTTTGAAGTGAGAGGAAGACAAAGAAGACAAAGTGTCGAATCTCAGAGGAGGAATGGTTGCGTGTAGGTAGCACAAGGAGACACCAGGAAGACTGTGGAAGAGAAGCTGAAGCACTCAAGGGTGTAGAGTGACAAATGCATTTTCCGTGGAGGGAATATAGATAGCAATACATATTGGAAGGTCAGATATACTGAAGGAAAGACCTGTAAAGAGAGAAAGAAGAAATAGATGAAGAGATCACTAAGGCGAGATAGAAAATCTTGCATTAAGTGATAAGGGAACGCCAAGTCAGATGCAGAAGGAATGTCAAATGAGGAAGGCAAAATAAAAGTGGCTAGTTAAGGAGTTGATGGCTAGACGACAGCATAGGTTGTTAAAAGGATAAAGGAGGAATGTCATTGAACCCCATCAACCTGAGAAAGATGGTCTGTGTATGTGAATCCAGAGACTGAGAAACCAAGAGGAAGATGAAATTGGGATCACTTGAAGATATCAATGATCACAGAGGCAACCCCTGGGAAATTCCCAATTGCCAGAGGGCAGAAGAGCGAGGTCACAGGGATCTCATGACTATCATGAGGACAACAGAATTTGAAGACACAGAGGGCAATGAGACGAGGTCACTCCAGGATCTCAGCTGGATCACAGGAGGGTAGCGGAAAGTTTCCAATTTTCTAGGTGGGCATGGGAACAGAAATAGGACTATTTGAGAGTCTCATGAACTCAGGTGAGTTTAGATCAGCCCCAGGAGTCGGTTGGGAAGAAGATAATATCAGAAGGGATAGCACCTTCATGTTCACAGAGATCAAGTGAGTGTAGAGTCAAGGAACCCTAAGGTCAGAAAGCCTGCCTGTAGAGGGCAGTGCTTTTTACTTATCTAGAGTCATAGTCAGCAGTGGGATTGTGTAGAACTGAGCAAAAGTTGAGGCCTTTGATTTTGGAAATCTTTGAGTCAGGAGAAAGTGCGTAATCTCTGTGAGGAGCAATAACCTGCCATCGTGAGTCAGCTCAGGAAGAGATCAGACTGCTGTTTTCCATGTCTAGGGAGCACAGAGAGTGCACAAAGCGGGAGACTTCATGAGCTATCATATTCTTCTTAGAATCACATGCTTGGATCTATCATCAGGAGTCGATGAGGGCTAAGCCTTCATGAATAGAGGTGAAAGTCCCAAAACAAGAGTTGGTATCAGGGTTTCTTAATTTGGGAATCTGAGGTCTCGGAGGATGAGATCGTGACACTCCACGGTGAAAGTCCTGAAATGATCTGGATTGTCCATTCATGGAGGACACATGGGTGATTTCGAGGGTCCATTGGTATTTGGATATTGGAGGATCTCAGAGCGACAGGTAGGAGATTGTGCTCACCTGAGGCTCTGTAAGTCGCGGAAATCAGCGAACGATGAGAATCATCATCCGGAGTGACACGGCAGCAATCCAGATTGAGGAAATTCTCGAAAAGGAAGAGTCCAATTGGATTTCGGTTGGGAATTGGAGTCTCGTTGACAAGAGGTCTTGCTCTCATATTGATAAACCCCAAAATAAGACTATGGTCTTATGAGAGGTAGGTCGGTTACATTAACTAGGCATAGCCGAGGGGCTAATGCGAAGGGAAGCGTTTACTTCACAATTTGGACATTGAGATCGTGTCAAAGAGTTAAGGACCCGAGATCAGACAATTAGGTTATAAACCAAAATTCCATTTCTGGGAAAAAGCTCCTCACGTTTGCATAAAGTGACTGTGGGGAAAGAGGAGGACCCGTGGATCGGAAATTTATTGATTCCAGTAGGAGTCAAAAGAGCTGAATGTATTTTTGAAGGAGTGGATTGAACGATCCCCGAAAGAGGGACTTCGCCCTGAGGATCAGACAGGGTCCAAGGCTATAAAATCTCTTAAACCACTTTTGACTACTTTGAACTTTTTGGGGTTTCTAGATGACCTCTGAGGATTCTCCACATTACGCACATAACTCTCTCAACTGGAAGAGTTATGTTATACGTACCACTAGAAATGGAATGACATGTACTAATCCATTTATAATAGTATCACAAATATATCGAACCATACCATTATCCATCAAACAACCCTAACTACTTCCCAACCTGGAAGCCCTTCTATCTCTCTGTCATGTCTCTAGTTTTATATCGAGTTCACAGCTGTTCTGTGTTTGAATTATGCACCTCCCAGTCATGGGCTGTCTCCCAGCTGCACAAACCCAGCCCAATATGCCAGTTGTCCAAATTCAGTCAAATGTCTCAAACACCAAAATCTTGCTACCGCAATTGAATCCTAGCAAAGAAACAACTGTTTGGGTAGCTGAATGAGGGAAGAGTACAGCATCTACTCTCTGCCTGCCAGACACTCACCACTGTTCTGCCTGTTCATACCAAACCTCCCAAAGTTCATTTTAATTTAAAGGACAATCTCCCCTGAGCTGGCACCCTAATGAATTTCAAAGTCACTTGAAGCCATGACAACACCATGGTCTCCACGCTTCCCATTCTCCCTATTTAATTACACTGAAAAGAGTACTCAGGTCCTGCCCCTAGGCCTGGAAGCCTCCCCAAACAGTGCCTTTGAGATTTCTTTTCAAAGTTTATGCTTCATAGCTGCCTCTCCCTTCAGCTAGTTTCAATATTTCCCTTGAAAGTGTACTTCCAAAGCCTGTCTTTCCAGCCTCCCTCACACCCTCAAACATGCCCTCATGCCTGTCGGTTTCTGACCCATGTTCCTCCCACTTGTCATCTGAGTCATTCTTTCCATCCGACCTCGCTCTCCTAAATGTAAATATTCTGAAACCCATATCCCAAACTGAATTTTCCTATTTATATGCTCTCCTAGTACATCTAAGACATATAAGATAAGAATTAAAATAATTAATTTGAGTAGAAATTACTCCTAGTATCCGTGAGACTTCAAAGGCTTCCTATATAGAAGCGCTTTGTAAAGATATCTCCACTTTTCTTTTAAAGCCCCCTATATTCAACTCGATGTTCTTCCCCGAACATATTCCCATAGAAAGTGATACTTTATTGTAATGCTTCATCTTTGAGTGCATCATCGTGTTCTTTGAGATATTGATCATGCTTGTATTATCACAATAGATTGAAATAGACTCATTATACTTTAACCCTATATCCGCTGAAGCTTGTTTCATCCATAAGACCTTTGTACACCATGTTGTTGCTACAATATACTTTGTCTCTCAACTGTAGATATGATATTGATGATTGTTTCTGTTTAACCACGATACTAAACACTCACCTATGTAGAAATGTCTACCTGTGCTTCATTTGGCCATCAATGCACTTTTCCCTGACCAGATTTGTAGGAAATAAGTGATAGATCCTTTTCCTTTGGATACCATAATCCAAACTCTTATGTCTTTGAGATATCTACAAATCCTCTTCAATGTTAATATGTGATTCCTTTGGTGCCGTATTGAACTACACCCGGGTCAAACTTCTTGCATTACATTTGGTTTGTATGATGTCACATATAGTAAGCTACCAATCATTGACCTATATTTCCTCTGGTCTATATACTTTGAATTATCATCTTAAATCCTGTAACTCAATTTTCTAAACTTGCAACTGGTTTGGATAGGATTGGTAACTAGTTTGCAATCTTCCATTTTGAACCTCTTTATCATTTCTCTGATATACTTAGTTTGAGAAATAAAAATTTATTGGTTGCTTTGACATGTCATGATGTAGAGGTTGTTGTCTGTTCTTCCTTTCCATAGTTAGTAGGTATTTTTTTCATTGTTGTTTTTGAGAATTACTCTGTTTTGAATGTGAACCGATGTATGCATTCTATGTGTCCAAAAAATATCTGTCAATTTGGAATCCATTAACATTGTTTGATCCATTTCCTATGTAATTATCAACTATTATGATAATGTTCCTTTCTCTTTGAACCACTCTTTGAACCAATATACGAATCCATGCTCTCATCCACTGTCATATATCTGTCCAAATCTACTAAGTGCTATTACGAATCCATCTCTATCCATACTGTCCAAGACTCTACTTGCGTAATTGTCCATAATGATGACCCACTTATCACTATACTATCATGAAGTATTGATTAATCTATCAAACTGTGCTTCTTCTAACTGACTACTCTGAATCTGTCTTCTCAAACTCTCCAAGATGCTCAAAGGATGGTTCTTTGGTTTGTCACAACTATCGCATAGACTCCCCCTATCTAATATTCATATTACTCGGGAGTCTCTAAGCCGGATGGCTCAGAAAAAATCCTACTCTGATGTGTATTCATCATATTCATTAGTAGATTCATCATCATCTTCATTGGTAGATTCATCATCTCTCTAAGCTCTGACTTCTTTCTTTCTGCCTGTGGATTCATCTTTCACTACAATGCCTGAAAGTACAATCTCTTGAACCTCTTCCTTACTTACTTGTTCTTCTTTTCTTTCAGTTATTTTCCAAACCTTTCTGTATATGACATCTTTCTTTTTCTCTGTAGAACTTTCTTCATCTTGTTTTATTGCCAATATTGTGATCTCTGGGACCAGGTCTTTTTTCACCTGTTCTTCCTTCTTTCTTATCCATACTTTCTTATATCTGATATCAATGTTCTCTTTCATGGAAGTATCAATCATGATTCTACAATCACTAGATATGAGTCCATAGTTATGAAATTTGTAACATTCAATGTTATGTAGGGTCACATATGCACTTCTTTATTGAACATTTCTTTTATAATCCCTGCAATCTACAACCTTATGTCCAAAATTAGTACAATAAAAACAATGACCATAAAATAAATTTGCATACCTGGGAGTGAATGATCTTCTTTTTGGTGTAGTCCTTTTGAATTTCTTCCTTGACTGATCATGATCACAATTGAATCTTCTTTGTGACTTGAACATGAATGGTCTTCTTGAATATGTATCTTCAATAGTTTTCTTAGATTCGGGTTGACCATGATTCCTTCCTTTGAGTACTTCAGCATAACTCTTTCTATTTTCTTCATTCTTATTTTCTAGAAACCTTGAGTTCTTCTCTTCATTCTCTATAACTGATGTGGATTTTTCTCTATCTTCAATGTTCTTGTTAAGCTTGACTATTTTACTTCTCAATGTGACAACTTCTTCTTCAAGCTTCTCAATCTCTTCTTCTTTCTTCATTATCTGATACTTCATCACTTCTTCTATTATTTTCGCTTCTTCAAGCTGTATTTTTAATGTGATTATTTCTTCTTCAAGTCCTTTCTCTTCTTGACCAAACTCTGCCTCAAGATGGTTTAGATCATTATTCCTTTCCTTAAGATGTTTTGTCAATATCTTCTCTCGCATTTCTGCTTCTTCCTTCTGTGCTTCTATGTTGGCTTCCAAATACTGCTTTTGATATTCAAGATTTTCTTCGATTTTTTTGGCTTCTTCTAGCTAAGTGTTGGGTTGAGAAAAAGATATAAATATTCCCCTTCTTACTTTAGTTTGTGATATACTCTTTGTTGAATTTTCTATTAATTTGAAGTAATTAGGAAAGAAAATGGTTTAAAATCTCTTAGGAAATAATATTAAATGATATTAGATATTTTATGAACTTTGGTTTGAATTGTTTTGATTTTATGCAGAATTGGACAATTCTTGTTAACTAAATATAATTAAGAAGATCATGAAGATGCACATTCCATTGAAGATCGAAGAAATCAGGCACAAAACGGTTCAAAGGAACATTGACATTTTATCTTGCAATCTTCATAAATAGTAAAAAAATAATTAGGATCTTTCGATCCTTAGGATAATTATCTCATTGTAATATATAAATAATAGTGAATGATAGAGAGATAAACAATAGTTTAGATCTCTTAATTTTTGACATTTTGTAAAAGAATCCCATTGTAAATGACTTATCAATTATGGAATTAATGAAAGCTTCAAACGTTTTGACCATTTCTGTGTACTAAGTTTTTCGTAGTAGTATCTTCTGAAGACCGTGGGCCCAGTTGACAGGAGCTACTGTCTCATCTGTAATCTTATCAATTCTATTATAGTTTTGTGATCTGATATTCCTTTCAACAGTTAAGATAGACTTGTTACCGTGTTGATTCTTTTATAAATTGGTTATGTTGTTCCATTTGTAGAGAGTAGATGTTCCATTCGGAGAGTATCGATTGTTGTTCCATTTCCATTTTCTTTCAATTTATCACTTGTGAATTTCTTTCATTCAAATTCGCATTTGTTGTTCTTTTCACATTTGTTGTTCCTTTCGTTTAATTCACAATTGTTGTGCCTTCTTAAATATTCAGTAGATCGTTGTTCCTTTCCAACAGATTAATTAATCATTGAGATATTGATTCATTAAGTGTTTTCGTAGACTAAATTGTTGTTTCTTAGATAGATGAATGAATTCAGTAAATTGATTGATGCTTTGATTCATGGTGTGTTATTGTTCAAAATATATTTCTATTGATTGAGTTATTAGTTTTAGAGTTTGTAGTTAATGCGTGAAGAAATTGATTATTGCAGTAATTTAGATAGACTTAGATTTGTTGTAGATGAACTATATAAATGATTTAAACCTCTACGAATATCTGCATAGACTTTGCTGACACTCTTGAAAGCAAAGACAAATCCTCGGTTGATAAAATTAATGCCATACTAATGATTTTTTTAGGACATATTTAGAGCCCAACATTTTGGCATCGTTGTTGGGGAAAATGTCAAATATAGTATAGGTTGCATCTCTGAAGGATGAGGTATTGAAAATGGAAGGTAAGAACCTATGTAGGAAACAAGTAAAATTCATGTTTCAATGCCTACCTTTAGCTGATGCATAGAGGTTACATAGGTGCATAAAATTTGTGTCGGTGTGTATGACTAAGAAGGAAGAACCTGAAAAACAAAAACACTTACCAAAACCAACAAAAGACCAGGGCCCAGTGCGCCTTGTAAGTGTTACAGGTATGAACTAACTGAGAGGGGGGGGGTGAATAAGTTAGTGTAGATTATTAACCATTTACTCTCAATTTTAACTTTGAATCATTAATCTTAGTGGCAGTGAGTCTTTACTGTGAAATTCAGAGTTATAAACATAAAGCAGATAGTATAACGAACAACAATCACACACA
>SNQJ01S0201822.1:0-16825 GCA_010110895.2 Picea sitchensis | reverse complement strand
ACCCTTAAGTTGGCATTTATCCATTTATGCCTTGGTTAATTTATAGAACTTACGAGGAGGGGAAAAAGGAGATGGATCGGTGGGGCAGGAACATGGAATAAAGGATGGTTTTTTTATTTAAGAAGAGACTACCTGTTGGCCTTCCTTGGCTCAATGAGTGGCTTCAAAGAAAGTATAGGGTTGAGCCATTAGGACATGAGATTAGATGTATTCCTTGAGATTATATGTATTCATTTGGCCCATTCGACCAAGCTTAAATAGTCAGTGATATAGTTTCAACTATGCCAGTCTATTTAAGCTTGGTCGAATGGGCCAAATGATGAGTGTCTATGTCAAAGTGTTCATAAAGGTCTGCAACAAATTGGGTCCAAAAAATATAACCTTGGTGTGAATTTTTATGCCACCATCATTTGTAGCAGTTTGGATCCAAATAGAGGACACTGATACAAATTTTTATTAAGTCATCATTGATGCCATGCATGTTATCCATATTTTTGGTTATCGAGATGATGACATGATGATGGAAGATCTAACTCTTCATTTATATCATTTTCATGTAAAAAGTTACACTTGTCAGCTTCTCAAAATCACACTTTTGAAGATAGTACGCAGGCTGCATATATTTCCTTGGGCTCAAATGAGGGCTTCCAAAGAAAGTATAGGGCTGAGCTAATTAGACATGAGATTAGATGTATTCCCTTGAGTAGATTGATGAGTTTTCGGGACAAGCTAAATAGTCAAGATATAGTTTCAACTACTATTTAAGCTTGGTCGTAATGGGCCAAAATGATATGCTCCAGGCCCAAAGTGTTCATAAAGGTTCCAACAAATTGGGTCCAAAAAAATATAACCTTGGTGTGAATTTTTACACCATCATTTGTAGCAGCTTGATCCAAATAGAGGACACCATACAAATTTTATTAAGTCGCCATTGATGCCATGCATAAGGTCCATATTTTGGTTATCGAGATGATGATATGATGATGAAGATCTTAACTCTTCATTTATATCATTTTCATGTAAAAGTTACACTTGTCACCTTCTCAAAATCATACTCTTTTGAAGATAGTAATGCTAGGTCAAGATAGCATTGTCCAAGGAATACTTGATTTCCGCAGTCAGCTTCTGGCCTCGATCATGAATCGCGACCTAAGTTAATGGTCGGTGCTGAAATGTTTCATGAAAAAGATAAATTTCTCGATCCTTCTAGAAGGAATTCTAGAAGGATGAGTTGGTTCGAATGGTTGGCAAATTAATGAGAGTTTTATCTTGGGATTACATTCTATCCAAGTAACTAAACAATCTTCTCCTATATTGAGGAGATTATTCATGAAATGGTTAAGGAGCAAATTAGCAAGAGTAAGATATTGGGGAATTAGTGCACTGTTGTATGGAAAATTGATGCTGCAGCAAACAGAAATAGAGATGTACCTACAAGGTTATCACACAAGTAGTGAGACTTGGGCTTACGATGAGAAAATGTGTGTGTCAAAGCTAGAAGCCGCCAAGAAAGGAGATCTAATACATCAAGGCTCAAAGTTGTATTCTTTTCTTTCAGCTAATAATACATGAATATGTCCCTTCCATAATGATGATATCATCTTATTACATGATTCCTTGATCACACTGTATAGTCTAGAGTTTTGAATATATTAATGTCTTTGTTGTGATTGGATTTTGTGTTGTTGCAGTGGATCGATCTATCTGAAGAGCATTGTAGCAGAGCGAGAATCAACAGAGATAAGGAGAGATATTCATAAAGTAAGTGCATCATCCTTTTTTCTCTTATCCATTCAATATTTTAGAACTAGGAAAGAGTAGTATTCTGTCTTTTTTTGTTCTAGATCCAGGTGGATGTTCCAGAGTTCCATCTTTACTTCGGCGATCTTTGTTCATGAATTTATCCTTGAACAAAATTACACTACTGGGAACCATCCCCTTAGTTATTTTTGGTTTCTTGATTCTTTGTGGCCATTTGCCTCAGATTGTCTTTTTCTTCTCTTGATTTGTAATCTTCTGAGTCTCTAGGATACCCGAGACACCTTCTGGGTTACTCCATCCAATTTGGATTTGGCTTGATTTTGAAAAATTTTTCCATATTTTCGTGAGATTTGACTGCTCATTGGACGTTTCACAGGACCTTCCGAAGCCTGACCTTGTTTATATAATTCACATGGAAAGTAATGTGCAAATTCCACTTAACTAGACTACTGAAATTTTATTTGCCTCAAGACTGTCCAAGGCTAGTCACACACATTTTGAAAATTTTGATTTCAAGTTTTGATATTTCCAATAGCCAGTAAGGTTGATTCCAGTCTTTTCGACTTTCATTTCACCCTGTTTTACATATTTTTTTGCTTTATTTGCTTCCTCGATCTAATCTAGGTTTTAAGCTTGTTCTCGCTAGGATTACTTGACTTTCATCCTTTTGCCCTTATTGACATTTTTCTTTTCTCTCCTCGACATGGAGTTGAATATGTTGTAGTGGTTAAAATCGGATTGATTGGAAGTTAAGAGTTTACGCTTCTTTAGTTGATTGTTGTTTCAAAAGGACAATTTTTATTTGGTACTAAGAGGTCTTTGGTTTGTTTTGTGTTCTTACTATCATTGAAAGTTTTGGTTGGGGTTTTCATTGATTATTTGGTATTGATCTTGATTTTCTTTTCTTGTCATCAAAGTTCTTCTTGGAAAGTGAACCATTTGTTTTCTTTTCAAGTCTTGTGTTTTGCTTTTATTGCAAACATCGAAAATCAAATTTGTAGAATTTTTTGTTTTGAAGTTTTGAAAAGGACATTTAGAAAAGTTTTCATTGATACTTGATTATTTGCATCAACACCTAAAAGGAAATTGTGAATTACATATGCATTGGAGTGTTTGCATTTGAGTTGAAAATCGTCTTCTCTCCCATAATTAGGATTCATTGAATAAAAAGATTATATTTCTTCATATCCTTGCATTGATTAGGTCAAAGTCACACATCATTGAGTTTCTTTTCCGTTACCTGTGAGTAAACAAAAAACTCAAAAATTATGAATAATAAAATTAATCTAGTAACTCTTTTCTAGGATTCATATCACCAACATATAGTGTTAGGGCTAGTGCTTTGAGTAGGAAGAAAGACACACACTTCCAAAGTTCAAAACACACACAGTATCTTGAGAATAGGGAGAGAAAAATTCCATTGGTCATGATATATTTTCCGGGAAGCCCTTCTAACACAAGGGTCAAGCATTAGCTCCATTGGTGTTGGCGATACTTAACTCGCTTTGTTGACATCCGCGGTAGAGATTGCACGATTACTTGTGGATCAATTCGTATACCTACAATTGTGAGGGAAGCCTTTGAGTTGATTTCTGCCTGACACCCCACTGTGTGTGGATCGGATCATCTAATCGCTTCCTGTGCAAAGATCAGTTGTTCTGTGGTAACCTTAGTGGCCTTTTCTCTAGGTACTTACCTAAGGTGACTGCGGAAGGGGAAAGTCTTCACCTGCACTGAATCGACAAGCAATAAACTCACTCAGTTCTTTGGAGGGTGTAACCAATAACACCGCGGAAGCTTGCACCGTATTTAAGTTCATATGTGTCATCAACGTAACGCTTTCCACCTTAGCCCCGCTTCTCGCTCCTCGTTGTTGCGACGTTGATTTCATCACCAACTAGTGGCTTCGGCGGCTAGAAGGTTTTGTTTGATTGGTGATTGCCTATAGATTTTGTTTACTAGTGTGTGTTGTTGGTTACTCGTATTTGGCTTTAGGATTTCGTTGGGAAGTTGGATAATTGCTTACAATTACTCCCCCGCGACGTTCAGGGATGGGCAGGTTTGTCACCTAACATCCTAAGTTTCCTAACCTTTTGCACACCGCAACACCAGGGTACCCCCAGGGATTCTCCTCGTCCGCGTGAAATCCCTCTTGTTACTTTAACACACGTGGACGTAATTGACGTCCCGGAAGTCTTTACACTACCACCACCACAAGTTGACCCTACGGTGATCCTCTTGCTGATCCTCTCACCGGATTTAGAATTCACGGTTCGATTGAGGATTTTCGCACCTCGGCCGGTGAATGACCTGTTGGACGATTCCATCTTTCTAGTGATGATATTCCTCCTCCTGAAACAATTGCAATTCTTCTCACGCTGTAGTAGGCCAAGGTCCTTCTGGTCGTGATTTTCTATGAGTTTTGTTTGGTCCTGAACCTCCTAAGTCTCCTCGAGTCAAATTACACCAGACACTACAACTTATCGTTTTGTTTTACCTCCCGAGATGGCTCATCTTGGTAATTACTGAGTGCCCAAACCGGGATTCCAGTGACAACGCTTGCTCCTATTAATACCCAGCACTAACCTGAGGTTAATCCTAATTTAACCCCTGGTTACCATGCATTGAACCCATCGTTGAATGTTCCGCGATCCGGACTTCCACAAACTCCTCGGCCGGTTCTCCGTGTGGCCCCTGGCCTCGACATCCTATCCCGGTTTTATACCAACATTCCCCAATTTTCCACTGCTATTTCCATCCTAGTGGTACTATACCGACTGTGGCACCCAATGTCCAAATCCTCAAGCAGGACAGAGTAGTACAATTCCTTTTTCTGGACAAACCATAGTAACTACACACCCTCCGGTTGGCAAACTCACCGGGTGGAAATATCCCTTCAATGGGAGGACCAAACTCACCTTTAGGACGGAATATTCCTCCGGCATTGGCCAAATATTGGACTCAACTTCTGCAAAAACCTTGCTCAGAATCCTGGGGGCAACAAGTTGTCCCTACCAAGGCCAACCGTATCCGTAAGTGACTAATCCTATTTGGGGTTCGGTTTCATTAACTCAACCTCAGGTCTCTGCTCATACTCAAGGTCAAAATCCTTGGGTTACTACCCTATTCTACCAACACCGGGGCAACCAGGATCTTCCCTCCGGGAAACCGACATGCACCCACCGGTTTATCATCGCCCCGCCCCAAAAGTCACTCAAACGACTTCGCTGTGTGAATCGGTAATTACCTTTTCTTGCCACTCTGATTTGCCAGATTTATCTAGGATCCTCAATGATCCTATTCAACACTCTCCCCAATGGCTCATATTCCTGCAAAGCTTCCATCTGACATCCCAAAATTCGACGGGAAGGCGGGAGATGACCCAAATAATCACGCCAAGACTTTCCATCCTCGGTGTTCGTCTAACTCATTGTTGGACGACTCCATTAGATTGCGCTCTTTCTAACGCGCATTCTTACAAAGCCGCCGCTAAGTGGTACATTGAATTACCACGTAGGGATTCTTTTTCTGATTTCAACACTCTTTTCCATGGCCTTCCTCACACAATACCAGTTACCGATTCAAGCATGCATACAAGAACCGATTTTAACCTCCTTAAGAAAGTTCCTGCGACTCATGTCTCGGATCACATCCATGAGTGGCGCAGAGGAGACGCCTTTATCAAACTTGAGCTCTCATCGCCATCGGGTCAATGGTTTACAAATCATTTGTAAACAAAATTGAAAGACATTGCCATGGTGGTAAGAATAAGAGCGCTATAAGTTCGCTCGCGATTTAGATCTTGTCTATTCTCAAATTGGCACTTTATATGACTTACTTCGATTCCTCGTCTCGAACTTCAAAGATTCTTACCGCTCCGCTGTTTTCACACGCAACTGATGTTGTGATTGGGACCACTCAATCCCATTCACATTTTGTGTCTACTGTAACCCCAAAACCAATCCTTCTATCAGCCCGACGTCTGCCTTTGCTCCTCCCACGGTAAAACTTCAAGGAATCGCTGCTTCAACTGATTAATCTACCCGTAAGAATAAATCCAAGAAGGGGAGGCAAGAATAAGGGAGGGTAAAACGCTTAATCCAAATGAACAAACTAAATTTCCTCCTGCTGATGACCGAGATAAACGCAGTTTCACGCTTATCCTTGCCTTTATGTGTAATGATGATCACTACCCCAAGGATTATTGTCCTAGACGTACGGGTTCATATAAGTTCCTTCAATCCACACCGGAACCTTCTACTCCAGCTGTCTTCTCTCAACCCTTCCTGCCTCAACAATATGCTTGGTTGGTCATCCACGACCAACCGTCTGTTTCTACATCCACACAATCTTATATGTTTTGATGTGTACTAGTGATTCGAGGAAAGACACTGCTTCACTCGCCACTCGGCCAAAGACTATTCTTCTTCAAAGAGAAGGTTGACGATACACCTCCCCGGGATGAAGCTCAACCGCTTCACCGAATCCATCTACTACCGGTCCTCTTCATTTCGAAAGACCAAACCTTGATACGCTTATACGCACTACCCCCAAAGGTGTCATTAAGAAATCGATTCAAATCTCATGCACGCAGCGCTCGTAACTACAACATTGTGAAGATCTCGCCCAAGCACTTCGCATGTTCCGCCTCGAGGTCCTCCAAATTCCGTCTCCGCGACAAATAAGGGCCCTCAAGAAAGCCATAGGTGGAATCGATCCTGCCGATGAGAATTTAATAGTCTTTGACTTAACAGAGCATATTCCGAGGTTACCCGCATACCTTGCATTTCAAATAAATACAAGTTGTTGTTGCCGACAAGAAAATTTATTCTGACGGCTATCGGCGAAGGCCTTCAACTGCGGCTTCGCGTCTTTTCCTTGTTGGAAAGCCATAGGTTCTCCACCATTAACCGAGTCACAAACACTTTGCGAGCCTTCAACAACTCTGGTTTCAAACCTTATGGTGCTCTTCCGCCGCGTTCGCCACTCTTTGCGTGCAAGACCGTCCAAATAGAAGTGGAAGTTTTGATACTCCCCTAGATTACAATCTTCTACCTCGTTTCCGGCTTCCATTTGCGCGCTGTGGTATCAAACTGTTTCTGTTCTACGATTTCACGCAGGGAAGAGTAGTTACGTTGATCAACTTGTTTCTTTAACCCCGATGTTCGCATTGCAACGCATCGCTTCATAAATAAACAATTCCCTCGTGGTTATGAGAATGTTGGCGCTTTGCCTTAAAAGATTCTCATTGCTACGGGTAATTTTCCCATACCACCACCGCCCAATATTCAACACCCGTCAGTTGCATCTATTAAAATGATCTCTAATGCGTTCGTATAATTTCCAAAGGTTCCGCCGACCTCCTTGATAGTCCCCCGACCGAGATCATGTTCGCTTTCGCAACGCATGTCGCTAAGCCCCAATTGAATCTGCTCTACCACGCTTATTCAATCGGGTAAACTCTTACTACTTCTTCTTTAGGAGTTGTCTCCCCGACCTTTTCGTTGTTTTTCCAACCGACGTAGATGATCATGTCTCGCCTTGATGACACCCTGGGGACGCATGGACATCATCGCTCCATACCGCTTCGAGCAACAGAATTTGAGAATTACCAACGGATTTCGACTACGCCGACCGCTGTTGTTGTTACAACCGTTCCTATATCTACACGAGATGTGTTCGCTAAAGGGAACCTTAGCAACATTTCACCCACTATACCCATAGATATCTCTCAAGAAACCTGGGATAGTCGAATGTTCATATTGGAGCCTCGCGTTCACCGGACGAAATCACTTACACTTCCGTTTAAAGAATTCCGCGGATATTTTGCCCTGAGTTATGAAGAAATGCCGTGTATTGACCCCGATTGTGGTTCATGAAATTAAGACATACCGAGCTAAACCCGCTCGACAAATATTCACTGCTCATCCATCGTGTAAAGTCGTTAAACCATCGTTGAGGTTGAGAATTACTTAAAGCCGGTTTTATTTACCCCGTGGATTTGACAGAGTGGGTTTCAAACCCCTGCTCCAATCGAGCAAAAAAGGTGCGATTCGCAAGGTTGTGTAGATTATAGATATTACCAAGGTTTGTCCTATGACAATTTCACTTTCGGCTTCACTCACGTATCGTTGATGATCAGCTCTATGAATAAATCTTTTCTTATGGATGGATTTTCCGGCTTTAATCAGATCAATATCGCTCCTGCGGACCAACACAAAACTGCTTTCATTTGTCCTTGTAAGTACTTTCGCTCATCAGAACTCTTTCTCATTAAAGAACGCCGGGTGCTACTACCCAAATGTAGCTATGTCCCACGCTTTCCACGATATTAAGCATATCGCTCAACCTTATTTGGATGATTTGCCTTCTCATTCTTTACGCCGGGTTGATCATCCTATCCATCTCCGCCATTTTCATTCGTTGTCGATTCTATCACATCTCATTGAATCCGGTGATAAATGTAAGGCAAGTCTTTTATGTAGAATCTGGCCGTCTCCTTGTTTTTATTGTTTCACGTCATGGGATACGGGGTGATCCTATCAAGGTCGAGGCGATTCTTTATATCCCTCCTCCTTCCACTTTTACGCCGCCATAAAGTTTGCGGGAAAAGAAAATTTTCTTCGTAGGTTCATCCCGAATTTTGCCGAGATTACTCGCGGTTTTTACGCGTCTTTTGAAGAAAGTTTCTGAGTTTATCTGGGATAAAGTCGCCAATGATGCCTTTGAAGCATAGAAGTTGTCCCTTACCAAAGCTACTCTTCTTTTTCCTCCGATTACAAAGAGAGACTACTTTCTTTATTTAGTCGCGTCCGAGTGGCATACCATTGGTACGGTTCTCGTCCAAGAGGATGATGCCCGGGATGAACATGTTATCTATTACCCGAGTCGAAGTTTGACTTCCACACAGATTAAATACCAACATGTTGAGAAGTTGGCTCTAACAGCTGTCATTGCTGTCCAACGAATCCGCCACTACATTCTTGCTGTGAAAAATACTGCGGATTTCACACTGTGAACTCCCATGCAACATATCTTGACTCGCCAATTCGTCAGCAAGTACTCCAAATGGATTGTTATTCTCCAAGAGTTCGATTTGAGTTTGATCGTTTCACATCGGCGAAGTTCTAGTTTTCATTGAAGTTGATTTGTGATTTTCCCTAATAATCGCAACTAAAAGAGTAGCAACAATTCGTTACCCGACCAGTCACTTTTCCTTATCGCTACCAACTATATTTGGTATGGAGATATAATTATTCATCTCCAAATCCCCAAACCTTCCTACCAGTTGTCCAAGACCGGAACGACGCCAGATCATATCAAGCCCGTAATTACATTATTCTCGGCTTATACCTTTATCGTCGGGGTGTTGATTCTGTGTTTCGACGCTGTTTGACCTTCGATGAAGCCGAGAGCTTTGGAATGATTGCCACTTGGGAGCATGTGGCAGTCATATGCATGGGTATGCTACCGCCGTAAAATCTTGGCGCGTGCAGGATACTTTTGCCTTCGTTGTTTAAAGATCGCATCACTGCTGTTCAAAAGTGACATGCGTGCCAGGCCTATAATCAAAGATTCTATCACACCGCTTCCGCTTCATCCTCAGAGTCTCCGTAGGTCCGTCAAGAAAATGGGCATTGACTTCATGACCAAGCCACCCTCACTCGTCGGGCATGGATATATTATCGTAGCCGCTGATTATTTTACCGAATGGCCGAGGCGAAGCGCCGACATTTGATAATACCGAGGGGACTGCAGCACTTTTTCTCTTAACTACAAGTTTTCATTACTCATGCAGGTTCCCTCGTGACTATCACAATCGCATCACGAAGGTCATTTTAGAAATATGATGTCCGAATCCAATCTGAGAGTTGGTCATTTATGATAGCTCAACGCCTCTATTACTCCACACAAAGCAATGGCCGTTGAAGCCATTAACAAAGTTCTTATCACTATGATTAGACGGATGATAGGAATCCATAAACAAGCTGGGTACACAATGTTATTTTCAGTATTGTAACATCGATGACGCTTAAGTCCGCCAAGGATTCGTGACTCCTTTTCTTTTAGTATATGGTATGGAAGCCATTCTACCCATAGAATGCTTAAATTCATCTGTACCAGTCAGAGAACTTTTACCTAACACTTCTGCTGAGGAGGAACCTTTGTTGTATCTAATGCGACTAGACTAAACCCGCCGTGATGCTACCTGGTGACTAAGCCCTAAGAAACGTTAAGGCAATGACGACAAGCACGCAAAACCCGGTTCGCCTGAGGGAGACTCGTCTTTTATATGAGCAAGACAAGGACGTTTTGGGAGCTGGTAAATTTGAACCAATGTGGCGTGGGTACCATGACAAAGAAGTAAAGTTTTGCAAGTATATGAGCTAATAGATTATGATGGATACCCTGAGTGAACCTAAACAGTTTTACTTGAAGAAATATTATGCATGAGTCATTTGCGCATAACATTAATTAGGGCTTTAAGTGTATCATACTGAGTGTGTATGATTACTTTAAGCTTTTCGTTTGACGATAATTGGTTTTTACCCCACAGACATTGCCAGGTTTGATTGTCGATGTCGGAGTTTTCGGGCCACCTTATGTTGGAGTTTCACTCGGGCTGGCTAGCTTCAAGAAGTAATTTGTAATCTAGCTTCTCACGCCTTCCTCGTACCCATGCCCCAACGAATGAACTATTTCTCTACGAGGTGTATGTTCAGGGCGAGCAACCAACAACATAAAAGTGAGTGAATAAGTATTGAGTTATTGGTTGATGCTATCTCTTGGAATTGCCGCTTGGTTGTTAATTGGACTCGCGAATCAGTGGTAAGCATAAAATGGCACGTCTATTCTATTAGAAGTCCCACATTATTAAGAGTTTATTTGAGGATTCGGGCCTTTTTGAAAGAAATTTTGATTACATAGACACGCATATTCCCAGAAGTCTAAATACATTAACAGATGCTAGCTAACTATGTGTTGTGATGCATGATTTGAACAATTTATAAATCAAAACACATGTACACAAACGTAAAGTACAAGAATAACTATTATGTATATATATATCGATCAAAAAAGTTTGTAAGTTAGCAAAATTTAACTTAAGACCAAAGATCGCGAAGCCATGGGCTTCCACATAACGACATCATGACATCAATGATGATCACAATAAATAAAAAGTTCCCACTTACCTGTATGATATAAACGCACTATAGAGGTAGGAACCCCATGCGATGATCGACCATTCTCAGGACTCCTCGCCCAAAGACATTACGTCCGGAATGCTCGCGCATCAAGCCCTCTAGATTTTGTTCTACTTGAAGCGTCTGTCAGCGCCGGGACTGAATTATTGCTTCCTCATTAATAGAGAACTCCTAAAATGGCCCATGGGCCCCAACATCTGCAAGTATCAATAAGATGTCCAGGTATTCGGCGGTGCCGGCAAAACCAAAAAACATTAATATAATGAAAAACACAAAACATCTTAAATTTGAAAAGTTGAAGAATTTCTTACCAATAAATCTTCCCCATCAGGTATCTTCTAGTTGACGAGGTCGACTCACCAAAACTGCATCTTAACATACGCATAATCCCCTTACCATGACTAATTCTGTTCCCAGTTTAATCGAAGAAACGCATCACCGATTCCCATTTCATCAGTCTCGCTTCCCATGCCTTTCCATGTCGGCACCATCTCAAGATCCGTATTCCCCGACCTCGAAACCGCCACTCAAGACCTGTACACCGAACTCTCTCAAGAAAAGAAAGAAACCAATACCATCCAGCAGCCAAATTGTTTGAAGCCTCTCACTGGGCCGCTTGTCAATTGTTTCTTGAGACTACGTATCAATGCATCAGCTCAGTTGAAAACCTGGGGCTCAAGACGCTCTAGGGCATATTGAAAGTAGCTTTTTAGAGCCATATGGGGAGAAGCATTGCCTGCCATCCTAGCTATGGTCACCAAAATGGTGCGAAGAGTGATATCAATCACTCCATTGATGGCCACTTTCACCTTTCGGCTCTCACTTCTACACACAAGAGGTCTCTCGCAGCGACGCTCATTTTCCTGCCACCTTTGCGACCGCCAGTTAAACTGACGTATGATCCTCTTCTTGACAAACCGGCCAAAAAGTAGATATCTTCAATATTTAGTGTCAATAATGTATGCATACCCAATACGTGGAATACTTGTTGGTTTGGGTCCCACATATGGACCAAATGTTCCAATAAACGTACTTGGGCTCTCGTCTTATTCTAAGAATTTGAGAAGACCACGCTTTAAGGTGAAATTTATTGTTCAGGATGATTCTCATGCATTATTTTCAATTCTCTATGCTCAATGCCTTCCATTCCGTGACCGCAGGACTATTAACCTGCATGATAACCATAGGAGGATAGTCAGTCAATTAATTCATAAGAAATTTTGGCTTTTGTGGCTAAAACGTTGAGTAAAAAATTTTCAAATCGCGCTGCCCGCAGGTGAACTTAACACACAATACGGACTTTCCGCACTATGGTTAAACCTAGCCTGCGGAAACCCAACATTTCCACAGGTCACGAAAGGCTCACCTGCGAAAACCTAGTTTGGCGCATAGGGTTTTAAATAACTACCCATAATTCAACTTTTTACCATTCAAATCATGAAAATGAACCATGGAAAGATAGATATTTGAATACTTACTTGTTTGGTCCAAACGGTTTGCGAATTGATGCACTGGAGCTCCCAGGAATTGACTCTCAAGATCGGAGGTGGGTTGGTAATTTTGACACTGCTTTGGTAATTTGGAAACACAAATGGTAAAATGAAATAGTAACTTGGTTATATTTACTTTTACTTTTTAAAAGTGGTTTTGCATTATTTTTTCATTGCCTATTTTAACCTAATTACTAACGAGTAAATGACCAGTCTCAGACCAATAATAAAAATTATTGGCTCTTGAACTGTCTCAAGTATTTTTACCCGCTTTAACAATTCTGTCAAAAACTTAGAACTAGGCTCCGCATTGTTTTATCATCCCTTCCTGCCTACGTTATACCTAAAAGGAACCCCCTCGAGTTGACTTTAAGCCCTTTCACTTAATTCCCAAAATGAAAAGATTGCCGAGCCATTATTGCTATTTTCACGCCGCTAAAGTATTTGAAATATGCACCTCCTAGCTTATAGTTTAACCCTCTTTTCGGCCCGCTGGATTGTTAAAATAAAAGGCAATCGAGAGAAAGTTTCAAGCGTTTTTCCAAACTCTATAATCTTGAAACCTTCGAAGCTTACTTCATATATCTTTGACTCGCTAACAAACATTGATGACTATGGATGGGACCGAACCACTCTTCTTAGGGTTCATAAAATACTCTGAGGGACTCGTCCAAGGATGAGCTTATATTAACAAGCATATGTGATCCTCCTTCAAGCTTGCGTAAAATAAAGAGGTACTGCCAAAGAAATGGCGGGGAAAAATTTGGGAAAGGGATATTTCGTTTTTATGTTAATTGACAGTGTCGCTCTGGAACATGACACCCCCTTATTCATCATTTCAGGCTTCTGGTTTGGGAAAATCCATTTGTCTCTCATTCATTTGATTACAAGGTCTTTCCATGTCGATGGAGCCAATGTTGCCAAATCAATCGGGTCGTGTCATCCATATGTCTTCAAGAGCAGCCCATTTGAAACCTCTATTGAGTCGGCCATCCACATTTGTCCATTCTCTCCGTGTCATCCTTCCCCATGTCCAGTCCAACTTACATCATAATCTATTTCACCTTCAAAATATATTAATCATTTCTTGTCATTGATGGTTGATACATCAAGGCCCTCCCTCAAAAAGTCTATTCCTGTTGACTTCAACACATTATCCCGGATTAAGACTTAGAAATATTTTAGTACCTTGGAGCTTGTATGCCTCAATGGTAAGTTTCATCGCCGACAGCTGGATTTCCATACTCATTGGTCCCCTGGACGAAAGATTCCGCCGATTGTTCGACATCAACTCATATATTCACAGTCGACCTGATTGTACTATAGTACCTTGGGTCATTGACATTAATGGTGATTTCCTCACACTTGTTAATGGTATACCGCCAATGACCGTAATCAAGTGGTTTCTACCATGTTCGAATTTAACACCTGTAATCACATGGTCGATTCTGCATTTCTTTGGGTGATGAGATTGAAGACCCTCGATATTATCATTATAATCCAGGCTTTATGGAGTATTATTTTTATTGACACATAGATCCACTGTATGTTTCTGTGGCTATGTCGCCTTGATTGAAAATTTGTCACATAGATCCACAGTATATTCGTGGTCGAGATGGCTATGATTGACATGACTACATGGATCCACAAAGCAAGGATTGGTGGCCATTTTCACTTCATTTTCTTTAATTAAAGGGGTGATGATATAAGGGTGAACATTAGGAGGGAGACTACCATGGAAAAGTGGAATGGAATGATCATGGGCACCAAGGGAAGGTGGGATTCTGGGTTGTTAAAAATGGATTGGTGTTTGGAGAGGAGAAGTTGCATGTTGAGATGAACAGTGTGGGAGGGAGTCTCAACTACTTGAATTCCATGGAATTGGGTAGCAACCAAAACTAAGGATGCCTTGGAACTTGTAGTGATTCCCATATTGTTGGAAGCTCATGTATAATTCCTTGAAGTCCATGGTGATTTGGCCTAGCGTGTGTAACCATTCAAAGATCTGCATCATATTCCAACCACCCATTTCAATAGAAAACATGTGGTATTTCATATTATAATCACTAATTTGTAAGCACACATTTTCATAATGAGCCCTTCACATTTCATGGAACTACCATTTTCAATCATGATCTGAAATTTATTGACTGCAAGAATATAGAAAAGGGTCTCTTGATAAATTTATGGATGACAAAATTATGGGTGTTGCCATTGTCAATGAGGATAATGAATTTACAATACTTGATGCAGCTAATTTATTTGAGAGTTTGGGGGGATAAAATACTAATGAGAGCATGTAGAGAGATGAGATGTTCAAACTTAGGTGGATAAGAGGGAAGGCTAGTATCATAATCCCTGAACTACTAGAGGGGAAACATCACCATCATATTCATAAATTTCCTCATAAATGGCCATCAAAATATTTCGATCCTTGCATTTGTGCCCCAGAAAATATATATTTCATCATTTGTAGCAAAGACCCTTAAGTTGGCATTTATCCATTTATGCCTTGGTTAATTTATAGAACTTACGAGGAGGGGAAAAAGGAGATGACTCCAGGGAACATGGAATAAAGGATGGTTTTTTATTTTGAGAAGAGACTACCTCATATCTTCCTTGGCTCAATGAGTGGCTTCAAAGAAAGTATAGGGTTGAGCCAAGGACATGAGAGATTAGATGTATTCTTGAGATTAGTAGAGGATTGATTTGTTTGATGGACCAAGCTAAATAGTCATGGATATAGTTTCAACTATGCCATTTCATTTAAGCTTCATCGAATAACAATGATGAGTGTCTATGTCAAAGCATTAATAAAGTTGGTCCTTAAAATAAATCGGGTCCAAGCAATATACGCTTGGTGTGAATTTTTATGCCACCATCATTTGTAGCAGTTTGGATCCAAATAGAGGACACTGATACAAATTTTTATTAAGTCATCATTGATGCCATGCATGTTATCCATATTTTGGTTATCGAGATGATACTATGATGATGTGGAAGATCTAACCCTTCATTTATATCATTTTCATGTAAAGTCACACTTGTCAGCTTCTCAAAATCACACTTTGAAGATAGTAATGCGAAAATGCATATATATTGTCCTCGCTGGAAATACTTGATTTCCAAGTAGTCGCCATCGATCAAGGACTTTCCGCACCGTGTTAATGGTTAGGGTGTGGAAATGTTTCTAAAGAGAGAAAATGAATAGCCTCGACCTTCTAGAAGGAATCTTCTAGAAGGATGAGTTGGAGTTCAATGGTTGGCAAATTAATGAGTTTCCAGATACTTTGGGATTACATTCTATCCAAGTAACTAAACAATCTTCTCCTATATATTGAGGAGATTATTCATGAAATGGTTAAGGAGCAAATTAGCAAGAGTAAGATATCGGGGAATTAGTGCAATCGCTAGGCTGGAGAATTGATGCCGCAAAGAAATAGAGACCACAAGGTTAATACAAGTAGTGGAGATTCTTGTGCATGATGAGCAAATGTGTGTGCGTCAAAGCTAGAAGCCATTGAAAAGAGATCTACGACATCAAGCTCAGTTACATTCTTTTCTCTCGCTAATATAATACATGAATATTTCCTTCCCATAATGATGATATCATCTTATTACATGATTCCTTGATCACATGTGTATAGTCTAGAGTTTTGAATATATTAATGTCTCTCTTGTCATGGATTGGTTTGTGTTGTTGTGATTGACTCCATCTAAAGAGCATTGTAGCGTATTTAGGATCAACAAGAGATATGAGAGCTTTCATAAAGTAAGTACATCATCCTTTTTTCTCTTGTCCACTCAATATTTTAGAACTAGGGAAAGAGTAGTATTCTGTCACAGTTTGTTCCAGATCCAGGTGGATCTGGGGAGATTGGTCTGTGTCCGCACTCATGAATTTATCCTTGAACAATGCAATGAGGAAATAATGTTCCATTTGAGTGACCGAGTCGGTGGGGTCTGAGCCATCAAATTTATTCAACTATAATTTAAGAAGATGTAGGTCATGAGAAACGGGGTTAGAATGAAAGGCCATGGAATGGGATGAGTCAAACCCCTATTGGTGTGAAGGTTTTTCAGAGGAGAGAGAACTCTTGGATTGAAAAATCCATGTTGTCAAGGATTTCATTTCGACGGAGAGGTCTTCCAGTTTAGTGAGCTTAAAATTTATAGTAGAAATATCTAAACTAACTTGATTGAAATTGTCATAATTATTGTCTTCATCTACTTGGAATGAATTGTCGAGGTTGGTCAAGGACTTATCCAGGGAAATGATTTGTTTTTTGTTGGAGATATTACACACTCACTTAGAGTTATTTTCCTAAGTTTGATAGTCCAATTTTGAGAATGCTTCCTTAGATGAGA
>SNQJ01S0201820.1:4521-21346 GCA_010110895.2 Picea sitchensis | reverse complement strand
GAATTAAAATTGATTAATGCAAAATGACGAAGTTGGATGTATTACACCCTACTATGGTTGATGGAAATTAATGGAAAGGTGGAGAAGTGACATGCATTTACTGCACGTCATTATTACCCCCACCTCGAGCTCACCACCCTCACATTGTCGCACATTTGGTTGCTCTGATTAGTTTGCCTCTGTTTCGCTCGGTCGTTGGAGAATAGTGGTGGCCTTTGGTTCTTTTCAATGCTTTCCTCACAGGTATGGGGACTCTCACCCTTCCATTCATCATTCTATCCTCACTCTTGATAGAATCTCTATGTTGGCTCTTATAATCCGTATGTAGAGTGCTTGATTTCTAAAAGATATGGTGGTTGGATGTGTATTATCTCTTTGCAAATGAATTTGGTTGGCGTTTCAAATGATTGTTAGTAGGTATGCTCCTTCATGTTGAAGTGTTTGGTTGCACCTGGGGTGGATAATGGTTACTATTTCTCCTTGTTGTTGATATTTTATGGAAAATTTATTTTCTTTCCACCCATGTCTAGTGTATAATCCTGGCGGTTTTTTTGGGGTAAACAAAAAAAGGGACAGTCGGTTTCTAGGTTCTATTTATGGTTATTCTACCTCCTTCTCGATTCATGAGAAGTTCTTTCCCTATTTAGTTGTCATTTCACAGTTTGAATGAAGGCAAGGTAGGGTTTTACCCCACGACCACCTTGGAAACGACTGTGTTAAACCTTGTTGTAACCTTGTTGGAGGCTTTGGTTTGATGTTACAAAACCCCACTTGCCAAGTTGTCTCGCCCACCTGGTTGTTCGGACACTGCTCTCCCTTGTCGTGGTTGTTGTAAACTTGAATTAAGGTTTTGAATTGATTATGTCTTACAATGCTCAAACTGACAAACCGACTGCTCCAATGGCTTCCCAGCATCCCAAAACCCCTGTCTGGGCTCTTTTGGCACCTCAATCGGTCGAAAAATAAAGAAGTTAGGCCTCCTGGAAGTCTCCCTCTTCAAGCTTGTTGTCTATGGTTCTACAATTCGCACCCTCCTTCAATGAACCTGGCTCACACGCTCTTTTAAGCGTAAAACCCAGCACCGGGCACAACCGTGCCAATAGTGCAAATCGTAGGACGATTAAGGGCGTGCCAGGCCCTAACCGCCTCGGCACCTGGGCGTATGGTGCATGGAACCTTAGGCTAGGCAAACGAGTGGTTAAACTACCATAACCATTGGAACTCCCGCGCATGTTAAACCATTGGTTAAATAACAAAAACCCACGGGTTATATTTCAACCGCACGCTAATACACAACGGTATATATATGTTAACACAATACAATATACAAACTTTGGTTATATATCCGCGCCATTCGTTGGGCTTTACAACATGGTCACATATGTTTATACACGAGACTGCGGGTCGGGGCTTAGCCCCGACCTGTCCCCCCCACCTTCCAATACAATATGCAAATTGAAATGTTTTAAAACATATATATATACCAAGGATCAACCATGTGGTATAACGATCGGCCGGTTATGTGAAAACGTTGTGTGGAGGGAGGTCCGGGGGTCGAACCTCGTGGACTCCAACAATATTTTTGTAACAATATAAACCAAACAAATGGGGGGCACGTGGCACCCATGGATTGGGCCACGTGTCCTCATATTATTCCCCACCAACTGGACACATGTCAACTTCCTATTCGCCATCCAGAAACCAACAAAAACCTGCCACGTCACCATCATACGGTCATACGGTTCGTACGACCCTGCCACGTTAGACCGTACGGACTGGTACAATCAGCATCTAACATTTTTGCCTGTTTGTCTTGGCGGACAGATCGCGATATCTTCTCCATACGGACTCTGTTTGAGAAAGTAAATATACCACCAGAATCAGGAAGACTAGATGGATGCAATGGCATTGTTTTTGTCACATTCCGAGCATTTTGAAAATTGAGCAAAATTTGATCCCCTGATCACACCTCCCCATTGGGAAGCTTTTGGACCTCCAAAAGACTATCTCAGTCTATGTGAAGATGAGGGTAAAGTTCCCTCACCCTTCCAACCTCAATCCACTTGGCCTTGCTTGGTTCAGATCCCTTTAAGACCAACTCGCCAATACTCCACATTTCCTTGCTTGAAGTTTGCATTCTCCTATCAAAGTATGGTGTCTTCGTGAAATTATGTTAGATACTCTGGAGAAAAATCATCCTATGGAAGGAATTTGAACATACTCTCATTGATCATCAATCAATGGGGGCTCATACAACTTCAAATTATTAGCATTAACAACTGCATACATCTCTGCATATATGGAGGCAAATCTAAGCGAAAACATTGTTACCAATCTTGTCAACAATCTTGGAAGGACCATATCGAATTGGTTTAACTTTTACCTTCTCGCTAAGCCTCTCCTTGCTGATGTAAAGCACACTTCATCACCAACTTCGAAAACTGTGATCAACACGATGCTTGTCGTAATGCCGGCTTTGTACTTGGCACGGCTCTTTTCCAATTGCTTTTGCACCACCTGATGTATTGACTAGATTTGTTCAATGAACTTCTCTTCCTATCAATATCATATTGCCATCAACAGCAATATCTTTCCAAGGATAAAATCTAAAAGCTGACTTGGGAAAATGGCAAAACATGCCTCAAGTAATTTGTGATTTGAGTCGAGTGTAGCTCGATTATGCGCATCTTGAACATTAGTGTAAATGTTCATCCCAAGCTTGGGATGCTTGCTACAATAACCACAAAGATGTACCTTGTCGCGATTCACCACCTGCAATGCGACCATGGAATACGGATGAAAAGCTATGCTCTTTTAAGCTTGTGGTGTCCATGAGTGCCCACAAACTTCGACCAAAACTTCCAACAAATCGAGAATCCCGATCAAAAATAATGGACTTGGGCAGAGCCAAAATGCACCCAAACATTTTGAAAGAACAATTGTGTCATTTGTTTTGCTGTTGTTGCCTGCTTGATACAAGGCATCAAAATACACATCTTACTAAAAGCGTCAACCACAACAAAGATAATCATGACCTCTTCGACATAGGTAAACCACCAGCAAAATCCCGTGGAAATGCTTTCCCAGGGTCGAGAGGCTGGAAGTGGGTGTACAAACCCAACTTTCGATTACTGGGTTTACTTGTAGCACACAGCCTGAACATCTGAACATGTCGAGAAACACTTTCATTCATTTTTAGGCCAATAACAATACCTATGCAAAATTTGCCAGTAATGCTTACCTACACCAAAGATGATAGCAATAGGAAGAATCAAACACCTCTTATGATGTTGATTCTTCTCCACAGTGGAATACACAGCTTGCCAAGATGATACAAAAAATTATTAATGCAAATGATAATCGAGATTCTTCAACATGGTTAGAGTGGCACAAGTTCCTTACACTTCCTTAAAGTCAGCATCCTAAGCATATTGTTCCACATAGCTTTCATGCATTATAGGTTCGCGCTTAAGAATATTTGAAGCACTAACAATATGCACGGAAGCATATCGTGACTTTGTTAAAAATTCCCTTCTTATGCGATAGCAAATGGGCGGTGAAACCCATCCATCTAGAGTGCCTAGCTTGTTGTAGCTTTTATTTGTGATTGTAAAATGTGCAAAGGTTGATGCAATTAATGAATAATGGTTTCTTTTCCCAACAAATAGTAGCTACGACTGCAACACTTTGAACCAATGCATATAATTCCTTATCATAAGTGGATAATTAATCACGACACCATTAAGCGTCTTAGAAAGAAAACAAATTGGCTTACCATCACGGTAGCAAAACTGCTCCCATCGCGCAATTACTTGCATGCATGCGGATCTCAAAGGTTGTCTTAAGTTGGAAGTGCAAGAACCCTGGTACGTTGACGTCTTCTTCAAAGTATCAAAAGCTTTGTTGTTGCCTCCTATTGGAAACCTTGCTTGACACTTGTCACAACGTAATGGATGCGCAATGAGCGAAAAGTTAGCAATAAACTTTCTCGGTATTGAGTGGCTCCCAAAAGCTTCTTACCCTGTCACATTATTTGGAATTGCGGACCATTTCAAAATAACTTTTAATTTTGGAAGGATCAATTTTAATTCACCTCCACCAACAATATGGCCTAAGTAGATAGCGAAGTTTTTCCGGTGCTGGACAACTAAAGCTCTTGTTCTTTCCTCAAAGCAAAACTCTTTTCACATATTTCAATATGCTCTTCGATGTTACTGAAAATCAAATTATCATCTAAGTAAACAATAACAAAATCATCTAGAAACGGCCTCAAGACATCATTCATAACTTGCATGAAAATAGCAGGTGCATTGCAAAGTCGAGGCATTACCATCCATTCAAACAAACCTTGATTAAGTCTTAAAGTTGTCTTCCATGTAGCAAGCCTCGACCCAATCCACGATGATGGTAACACTTCTTAAGCCTAACTTAGTGAAATATTTTGCATCTTTTAATTGATCTAGCAAATCGAATTCGTGGAAGAGGATAACAATTTTAGCGGTATTTTTTTTCAAAGCCTTGAAATCAACACACATTTTCCACGTTCATCCTTCTTTGGAACTAACGCAGTTGGAGATCCACGTGGCAAAGAACTTTGCACAGTACCCTTTGTCGACAATCACGGTTGTTTTAATCTCATCATTTTCCATAGCTGACGTTCTATACATACCAATATTTGGAAGTGGACGAATCTTGTAACTGAATTTCATGTTGGATTCACCTTTTCGGAGGCAGCCCTTAGGTTCTTTAACATGTCATCATACTAACTAACAAATTCAAATAGATTTGAATTTAGCAGTATCACAACCTTGATGCTTACGTTCTCATCATTTTTGGGTTTGATCGTGCTGAACAAAATTTTGCTTGCATTTACTAACCTCTTCATTTGCCCTGTGTTAATTACTGATAAGTTCATTTTTCTTAGTGTGAGCTCTGAAACATACTCAACCCCATCTTTTAAACAAATGATACTTATTCTCGGCGATAGAAAGCCAAACCTATCATACAAATAAGGACTTCACAACACAATACCACATGTATCCAACTGAATCACATCAAGTTCTACTTCATCAACAAAATTGGCGGGTATAGCGAACCCTAAGTTTACACTTCACGGTTGCCCTTAACTTATCATTATCACATATCAAACCAAGAGGATACCTCTTAGGATGTGGACTTGTTTCCAACTTAAGTTCTTATGATCTCTTACGAAATAAGATTTGATTGCGACCCCGAATCAAATAACATGTCTATCTTGGTATGTTTTGAAACAACCCTTATGTGAAAAGTTCAATTCCTGCGTTTTCTCTTGTTGAGTTACATGGAGCATTAGCATTACTTGAAGAGCTAGTGCTAGCAACATAATTATTACCTTGGTAACCCATCGTTTTGATCTTCGTCTCATCACCAGAAATCGAACCCAAGTCTTGTACGGTTGCAGTAGTCTTTGAATTTCCTTTGTTGTTGCCAAACTTTTGGGTCTTCATTAGGTATGAATCTTCCAGGTGGTCTTCATCATGGCCATCCCCTTTGGTGCAGTGTTTATGTGAACTTTTCTCCTTCCTTCTTCCGCAGCTGACATTCTTCCTGCCATTGCCTTTGAATTTCTTCCCTTTGTCTCCCTAGTTGTATGTCTTCTTGAAACCCTCATGATGTCGTTCCTTCCCTTGCTTCTAAATGAGTAGCCTGTACAAAAACTGCATCTAGATTCGTGGGATTAAACATAAGTATAGTATGCCTCAAAATAACTATACAGAAACACCAATATATTTGAGCAATGTTTCTGTGAAGACAAATCAACTCCCAAACCAAAGCTCTTCTCCTAAATTCTGGAGTAAATCTTTGTACATTACGTCCTTTTGTCTAAAATTTTGCCATTCCATAGTTTGCTTTTGTTTATACATGGATAAAAAAATTAATTGTTATTGTAAATCATTCCAAGAAGCAAAAATTTTTTCCATTCTTTTCATTTCTTCACGGCTTAGATTCCACCAAATAAGTGTTGAACATCTAATCTTAATGAAACTAACTGAATTTTGGTTTCATCATCTTGAATATTTTGTATTCTAGAATAGACTTCAATTTGATGTATCAGTTATCTAACTTTTCAGCGTTAACTTCTCCTTTATAAAGTGGCAACTCAAATTTTATATCAAGCTTTATTGAAGGAATTTGCGAGAAGGAGTTTTACCATGCCCATTGGGAAGATGTTTGGTGGTAGAAGAAGAAGAAGATGATGATGGAGGAGGAGGATTGGTGGAGAAGCACCATTCCCTCCATTTCCATCATCTTCTTCTTCTTCAGCCGGAACACGTTCCCTCCCTTATGCATTGAAGGGTTAGAGCCTTCACCACAGCGACATCATGTTTTGTTCCATCATGACCTTCATCATATCTCTCAGCTGCATGAGAGTCTTTGAAGTCTTCCTCTTGGCCGGAACCGTTCATGGTCTTTGCATGAGCCATGCTTGAGGTGAATGTCTCTCTGCAACTGCGGTGAGATGGAAACCGCTTCCTCCTTGTCGGATAAGAACTTGCCTCCTGAGACTGACCCTCCTCTTGTGAGTTTCAACCTTGTGAGCATCAAAAACAAAACTGCAAACAATCAAGTCTTCAAAACCGATTCTTTCACGATACCAGCAATCTAAAATTGAAGACAGAAATACTTGAAAAATTGTGCAAGTGAAATGTTATGTGTTTAAAACAGCGGGATCAATTTGCAGCTTTATAAATTAAGGATTATTTATGTAAATTACACATAGACAAGAGCATAAATATTGAACATAAACAAATGTGCCACGACAATTGATAAAGGAGTTCGCCCCTCTTATGGGCTACATCTCGTGGTCCAACTTCAATGGATCATTATTATTAATTGCTCAAAAAGAAATTGCTCAAAAGTACTCAAAAACATGTCTTGCTCAAGCCCGACAAACCGGTATCCAATGGCTTCTAGCGTCCCAAAACCCCTCTCACAGGCTCTTCGGCACCTCAATCGATCGAAATGGAAAGTTGGAGCCTCCTGGAAGTCACCCTCTTCAAGCTTGTTGTCTACGGTTCGCCAAAATGCACCTCTACATCCTCAAACTAGCCTCTACGCTCATATTTGTACTAAAACCTACCACCGAGCACAACCACAAAACCGTGCGAATTGTAGGACGATTATGGGCACGCCAGCCCCTAACTGCCTCTGCACCTGGGCGTATGGTGCATGGAACCTTAGGCTAGGCAAACAAGTGGTTAAACCACCATAACCATTTGGAACTCCAGCATGTTAAACCATTGGTTTAAATAGCAAAGGCCGAGTTATATTTCCAGCCCGGCTAATACACATTAGTGTATGTATGTTAACCGTACAATATACAAACTATGGTTATATATCCTCGTCATTCATTGGGCTTTACAACATCGTCACATATGGTTATGCGGACCCCGTGAATTGGGGCTTAGCCCCGACCCGTTCCCCCTGCCTTCCAATACAATATGCAAATTGAAATGTTTTAAAACATATATATATACCAAGGATCAACCATATGGTATAACGATCGACCGGTTATGTCAAAAGTTGTGTGGAATGCGAGGGTCGAACCTTGGACTCCAAAATATTTTTGTAACAATATAAACCAAACAAATGGGGACACATTAGGCATGGTTGGAGCCCGTCCTCATATTGTTAAGCCACCAGCGAACCGTGTCAACTTCTGTGCTTCATCCAGCAACCAAAAAATACCACCGCGTCACCATCATACGGTCGATGCGACCACGCCACGTCGAGACCATCACGATTTGTCTGGGACTGTCTGATCAGCATCAGCATTTTACTGTTTGGCTTGGTGGGCCAGTCATTATCTTCTCATACCGGACTCCGTTTGAGAGAAAGTAAATACTCTTGCCGAATGGAAGAGCGATGAGCCGGACGCAATGGCACTATTTTCATCGCATTCAGAACTTTTAAATTGAGCAAAATTTGATCCCACGATCGGGAAGAATCATGTCTTCAAATAATCTTGCTTTATGTGTAAGCCAAGTGACCTAAGCTATAATCAAAGGGAGAGATTTAAAATTTTTAAAAGCGGAATTAGAGAACCATGATTTCAACGCTTCCTCTATTGAGTCCTCCCCAAATAAGAATTCCTTAAATCTTTGAAACCTTCAACCTCTTTCCATACCTAGACTTAATAATTATAGGTCACCAACAAATGATATATGCTTTCCTAATTCTCTTTATAGAGGGGACATCTACTTGGACCATGTCTAATGTACTACTGTGAGACATCCTAGGTAAGAGCCTTATTCCTAAGAGTAAGACACATAAGAAGATGAGATTTTAGTAGACACTTGAACGTCCAAATGACTTTCCACCACCATATAGGTTCACCTATTCCACCAAAGTCACATATCGTTTTGTATCCCAACTTGAGAGTATACATTCCTTTGGTATGATTTTTTGAGTATATCAATTCATTGTCCATTTTCTCTATTCTCACATGACTTGATGTTAGTTTTGAGAAACAATTTTCCCATACTACCTTCTCTCTTCCACTTAAATTGAGCATGCCTATAGTTTTCATGCATACCTCCAAATGGTGGTCATTTATTTATAAGTGGCTTGACTCAAATAAAAAATCCCATATCCATATAGAGTATTGAGTAAATTTTTCGGCAGCCTATACCCTTCCCCACTGCCTATACAAGGGTCTTCGCTAATCCTCATTTTGTGCACATTCCAACTTTCCGAACTAACCAATTCCATTATATCAGTATAACTGGCCCATATATATAATTATAAATATACCTATATACAATTGGAGTCGGAGATGAAAAAATGTTGTCATACAATTTAAGTGGACCTAAAAATATGTTTAAACTTATAACGTGTTTCCTCCTTGGAAGTCACATGTTTGAATTTGGAGGAGTAAAATTATGTATGCCTCCATAGAATAAACATAAATTGATTTGATCCCTTGTCCATAAACAAGGGGCCATTGATAATACCAATTTCGTAATGTTAAATTATAAGGTGCATGTATGACATTGATTGAAGATGAAATGTACAATGTTCAACCACCGGATCCAAGCCACACTCAAATTTGGATCGAATATAATTTGAGAAAAAATATGTATTTTGTTGTGGCTCATCAAGCCCCGTGATATTATAATGTCCCCCACTTCTTAGAGAGTTGATGAGGAGATTCAGTGGCCTGGGCATCCCCACTGGGTCATAGTCTCTCACCGAGGGGGAAAGTCAACTGGACTAAGATTATATTCTTAAGATGACTTAAAGAAAAGGTGAAAAGGTTAAAAAGATAACTCAATGAAAAAATATAAACACAGGGTTAATCTATCAACAGAGGGCAAGGAAGTATAAATAGAGGCTGGGGCGCACCTATTGTTCATTCTAGATTTGGTGTATTGCTTGTTATTTCTCTTGAGCGTTCAGTTTGGGGTTTTACAAGCCCTTGTGTGAGCAACTCGGTGGTCAAGACCCGCTCACCTTGTTCCGGCTTGGTCTCGGGGATGAAGAACTCCTCCACACCATTCTACACTCAGCATATTTCCACCTAGCAATTCAGAAAATAGCAGGATCATATTGTTCTTGAGTTTTCCAAGCAAGGACACACCATCACCTAGAGAAGGGTTCAATCCAACTGATCAAAAGAGCCTTTGGCCATTCCGTCCCTTGGGTTTTACTTACTGAGGCACAACCATTATTTTGAGAGTTTTTTTGGAGATTTATCACCACCAGATATTTAGCTTCAGATTGGGATGACTTGGAATAGGGGCGTCCTATGATTCAGTAAGTCTCAGATCTAGAAGCTCACTTAAGTCTGAATTAAAACTTCTCCCTCTGAGGTTTCATAATACGATCTACATTCTTAAGGAAGTTCGGGGCATTTGGAGACATTTCTCATCAGGGATGAACCACCTAGGGTTCAGGGCATCGAGGGCGCAACTTCATTAAGAGAGTTTGGGGTTTGGAGGAGTTTACCGCCTTAGCCTTTCAGCTTGAAGGATTTCAGGAGGGTGATGTTCCTATCCTTGGATCTATCGGTTAGGCGGAGTTTGGGCTCATTTTAGGTCTTCTTGCGGTTGGTGAGTTATTGAGGGTTTCAGCCTCTAGTGGAGCATGGCATCTTCCAGCTTGAGGAATTGACATTCAAATCTACTTGTGGTCTTCATCTCTCATTCAGACTTTGGAGGCTTATTTTTGTATGGGTGGAAATTTTTGAACCCATTTCGTATTTCTAATCCTATTATTGGGCCATCTGAGGATTATTCCGGATCATCCTCTATTGTATTAGTTCCATGCTTCTTATAATAAAGGTCCATATCTTTGCTTGTGTTTCTATATCTCGAATATATTGTGATCTTTCATGTGTTGGATGAATCTTGTATGAACACACTTAATAAATGAACAACTCAATAAGTCACCTGCACATCATACACAACAAAGGTAGTTAGTGGTTTCAAGAAAAAAATTAGCTTGGGATCATTACGGTGGTATCGGATCTTTGATCCTCCAAACCTATGGAGGGATTAGCACATGTAGAGGTATAGTGGAATCTTTATGGGTAGAAGGAAGAAACAAACAATGAAACGAGAGGCTGAAATGGAAGAATTGGGGATGATGCGTGAGCCTCAGGCTTGTAGCCTTCTTGGCGGTGTTGAATTTGACAAGTTCCAGTAAAACAAATCTCCACGAAAAGCAAATTGGTCCACAGTTAGATATGAGAACAAGAAACCAACGAGAGAGACAGGCCAAAATTTTTGAAACCTTAAAGAAGGTTGACGAGAATACGGAAGCTTGACCAAAACCAATTCCAGATAACTGATCTTTTGATGCAAAGTGACCCATCAAGGGAAGGACCCGAGATGTATGGGAATAAGGTGGCTAGTGGATCCAGTGGATTCCATGATGAGATCGGATATAACTTCGAACTCGGAGTTTGAAATGAAGTTAGGGAGGAGGCACGTCCAATGGTCAAATAGGTAGCAGGGTCAACCCTAGGCCATACATGCACACATTCACAGATGAGCAGCTAGGCCAACATAGGGGTGAGGGGCTAACCCTAGACCTTACATTCCCACATTCATAGATGAGCAGGGAAGCGGGAGAGGTCGCGGAGGACTTTGTTGAACAAATGGCGAGATGTACCAAGGAGTACTACAATTTGGATATGAAGGTCCAAAGACAAATGTCACTAGATCAGTATTTCCAACTTGGGTTTAGAAATCAACCTAGGACAAACTACATGGGTAGTTTTGAGTTTGAATGAAAAGTAGGGAAGATAGAGATTCAATACTATAGTGCGGCTAAGATGATAGCATAGGCGTGGGTGCAAAAGCTAGGCAACTATCTACAACTTAACCCAATGAGAGAAATGGAAGCTATCAAGTTTGCTACTATGTACTCGGATGGCGAGAACCATGATTGGTGGTATCATGGACTCCCCACACTAGGCCACCTGTCAGTCGATGTCCTACTGAGAATTCCTTTCAGGCTTATTAGCCGAGTTTGATCAGGAAGATCATGAACTAAATTTCTGGGAGCTCACACAACTCAAGAAAATAGATGCAGGTTGAGAGGCATATATTGGTAGGTTTCAAAGGCTAGGTAATAGTGCGGGATATGTCTCGACCCAGACTTACTGATGCTTTTCTTTGAGGGGTTGATGGAACCCTTGAGGGTTGGGTCAAGGCCTAAACCTACCAACCTAGAGATGCTATCTGGAGAGACAAGAGATCACGGGACCCATTGTGAAGCCAAAATTTGTACCGGACCACCTCTTAGGGGGAAGAGATCAGAGACCTGCAATGAACCCAGGGGGACGTGAACTAAGGGGGTTTGACAGGGGCAGTGGCAGGGTGGATGAGAACACCATGAGGGAGTTGAGATGGAAGCAACTTTGCTTCACTTGCAAGAACCATGGAACCCGACACACACAAGTGCATGGGTCGTGGTCAAGTTCACTACCCCATTGAGGTCCGCCGATAGCGAGAGGAAAAGAGAGATCTGACCGGACTGAAGATGGGCGAAACCAATGGGGTAGTAGGAACGGATCACCGGGGCGGACAATATGACCCACCTTGGCATCTATCGATTGGAGTTCCCAAGTACCTCTTACCTTCAGGATGAGAGGGTTCTTGCAGGGACAGAGGGTTTCAAGTTTGATTGATGGAGGAGCTTCCCACAACTTCATTGAATTAGTATTACTGAAAAGAAGGCACATACCCACAGTAAAATTTGAAGGGTTCAAGGTGGAGGTAGCGGGTGGAAGCACTATGCCCTATGATTACATTCTGAGGCATGAAACTTACCTTGAGTAGAGCATGAGTTGTCTGAGGATATCTATGTCATGGACCTTCCAAATACCAACATCATCTGGAGTTCGGTGGCTGTACATTGGGACCCTATCACCAACCACAAAAACCAAAATGGAAATGTCATTTACAGAGGAGTTTGGATGAAAGGTAGTGCTTTGGTGCATGACAGGGAATGTTGCAAAAGGTAGTCATGGCCAAGAGGGATGGATGCAATCTTTTGAAGAGATGAGATAGTATCTGTGGCCGAGAATCTTGAGTTGTAACGCATGTGTGGATGAGCAAGGCAAGGTTCACTACACCCTAGAGATCAAAATTCTTGGCGGACACCACAAAGAGTGTTTGGGCTATTATTACGAGGTAACTTACCAAATGGGGGTTTTGTACATTATTGAGCTAAGAGGAGAGGGGCCAAAACCAGGTGTTACCACACCAGACATCCAAATTACAAAGATGAAATTATAGAAGGCCATCAAAGGAACTTGGACCTTGGGAATTTTGTCCGGACCCAACACTAGCCCTTTTCTTCTTTTGAGGTGAAGAAAGAAGTGGCACCTATGAGGATGTCATTGACTTGGGCCTTGAATAAAAGACCATCAAAAACAGGTACCCGATACCAAGGATTGATGGGTGTTAGGATGGTGCATGGGGCCATCTGCTTCACTAAGATTGACCTTAAGTTGCAGTTTATCATCGGATCAAGATGAGAGAGGAAGACATCTCAAAACATCTTTTAAGATGTCATTCTACGGCCATTATGAGTTTTTGGTGATGCCCTTTGGGTTAACCAATGCCCTCTTACGTTTCAATCATGTATGAACCATGTGTTCAACAAGCAACTAAGGAAACACTTGTTGGTATTTTTGATGGCCTGCTTATCTATAGCAAAGGGGCATTGGGAGAAGGGAGCATCGCCAGGCATGGATCAGATTTTGTCAATCATGGAGGAACAATCATTGTATGCTAAAAAGTCCAAATGCCCAGGTTTGGAATGGCAGGAGTTCTCTATTTAGGACACATGATGATTGGGGCAAAGAGAGTCACAGGTACATCGGGAGAAAATGCAAGCCATGTGAATGGCCTACTCCTAAGACACTCCCAGAATTGAGAGGATTTATGGGCATGTGCACGTATTCTGAGGAAGTTTGTCAAAGGATTTTCAGGTTGGTACCCTTGATGATTTGACTAAAAGCGAGCCTTCAAATGGGACAAAGGAGGCTCAAATAACGATGGAAAAGATGAAGAAGATAGTGAAGTATATACGATGGACAAGATGAAGGAAGTGATGAGTATGTGCCCAGTCTTAGCCCTTCTAGATTTCAGCCTCCCTTTTACCTTGGAGTGTGATGCCTCCGGGGAAGGAATAGGGGTCGTACTGATGCAGAAGAGGCACCCTCTTTCCTACGAGATTCGAAAACTCAAGGGTCCCAAGCTACTCTACAGCATTTATGACAAAGAAATGCTAGCTATCATGCATGCACTAGCCAAATCCCGGCAATACTTGGTAGGTGCCTAGTTTGTGCTCAAGTCAGATCATAATAGTCTCAAATATATATTGGAGCAGAAGGATTTGAATGAGAGGCAACAGAAATGGGTAAGAAGAATACAAGCCTATGACTTTGACATTAAATTTGTCAAAAGGAAGAACAATGTGGTGGCTAATGCGTTATCCAGGAGGCCATCCATCTTTGCCATGACAGGGGTATTAGTTGACTGGAAAGACCATATGGTGATGGAGTATGAAAAGGATCAGTTCGCATGCCAGATACCGGATGGGCAGGTACAAGATGATAATTTCAAGGTTATGAATGACCTCATCTACTATAAGGACCAAATATTTTTGGTTCATGAATCGGCCTTCAAGGCTAAGATATTGCAGGCATACCATGACTCACCAATGGCAGGACATCAGGGGATCAGCAAGACGTACAGGCAAGTGAGAGAAAGGTTCTCATGGAAGGGCCTCAAGGAGGATGTGATTAAGCACGTCAAGGAGTGTACTACATGTCAGGAGAACATGGATGAGCACACGCACCTAGCAGGACTACTACAATCCTTACCCATTCCGGAGCACAAGTGGGAGAGCATATCCATGGATTTCATCACCGGGTTGCCAAAGACACAAGGAAAGGACTACATTTTTGTAGTAGTGGACAGGTTGACAAAGTTCACACACTTCTTCACCATAGCCATTGACTTCAATGCAGCACAGGTGGTCGAACTATTCTTTAGGGAGATTTTCAGGTTGCATGGCCTACCCAAGACCATTGTCAGCGACAGGGATAGTAGGTTCATGAGTATGTTCTGGCATGAATTATTCAGATTGGTGGGTACGACTTTGACCCCTAGTACTAGCTATCACCCCCAGACGGACGAATAGACAGAGATAGTGAACAAGTGGATGGAAGGCTACCTCAGGAATTATGTGGCGGGACAATAGAAAGCGTGGGCCAGATGGTTGCACTTAGGAGAGTACTGCTACAACACCACCCAGCATACGTCAATAGGCATGTCACCATTCAGGGCCTTGTATGGGTACGATCCTTTATCTTTTGGGGAGATTGCTTTCGGTGATAGCAGGGCACCTATGGTACAGGATTGGATACAGCAGAGTCAAGACATTCTCAAGGAACTGAAGGATCATCTACAGAGAGCACAAAACCAACAAAAGTTCCAAGCAGACAAGCACAGAGTTGATCGTACTTTTGAGGTTGGTGACCTTGTCTACCTAAAACTCCAACTGTACATGCATGCTTCCATAAAAAGGAGCGGAGCAGATAAACTACAACCATGTTTCTTTGGGCCCTACAGAGTCAGCAGGAAGATAGGGGTCGTAGCCTATGAGCTGGAACTTCCACAGGACAGCAAAATACACAACGTCTTCCATGTCTCCTGCCTTAAGAAAGCCCTCAGCCAACACATCAGACCCATTGAGGTATTACCTCCCATGGATGAGGAGGGACAACTTGTTTTGATTCCGGAGGAGATATTAGAGGTCCGAGAGAAGAGGCTCAGAAACCGAAGCATCAAGGAGTACCTGATCAGATGGAAGGATTTACCCATTGAGGATGCCACATGGGAAAAGGAGCACGTGGTAAGAGAAACAGGTTTGGAATTGCTTGAGGACAAGCAATTTCAAGCAGGGGATACTGTAATGTCCCCCACCTCTTGATAAAGAGGTCATGAGGAGACTCAGTGGCTTGGGCTTCCCCACTAGGTCATAGTCTCACACTGAGGGGGAAAGTCAACTGGACTAATGTTATATTCTTAAGATTACTTAAAGAAAAAGGTTAAAAGGAGTAAAAGATAACTCAATTAAAGAATAGAAGTTAACCATGGGTGTTAATCTAACTCAACAGAGGAATAGAATGAAAAGGATAAATAGAAGGCTAGGACGCACCTATTATTCATTCTGGATTTGGTATATTGCTTTTTATTGCTCTTGAGCATACAGTTTGGGGGTTTTGTTGTACAAACCCTTGTGAGACACTCAGTGGTGAAAGACCCACTCACCTTGTTCCACATCTTGGTCTCAGGGATGAAAGACTCCTCCACACCACTCTACACTCAGCATATTTCCACCTAGCAATTAAGAAAATAGCAGGGTCGTACTATTCTTGAGTTTCCAACAAGGGTGCACCATCACCTAGAGAAGGGTTCGATCAAGCTGATCAGGAGAGCCTTTGGCCATTCCGTCACTTGGGTTTTACTTGCAAGGGCACAACCATTATTTTGTGAGTTTTTCTAGAGAGTTATCACCACCAGATATTTAGCTTCATATTGGGACGACTTGGAGACCAAGGGGACGTCCTATGATTCAGTAAATCTCAAATCTAGAGAGCTTCACTTAGAATCTAAGTCTAAAACTTCTCCTACAGGGTTTTCATAGCCCGATCTACATTGTTGGGAAGTTTCAGGGCATTTCGAGACATTTCTCATCAGGGTCGAACCACCTAGGGTTCCAGGCATCCAGGAGGGTGCAACTTCATTAGAGGATTCAGGGTTTGGAGGAGTTATCCTTAGCCTTTTGGCTTGAGATTTCAGGAGGGTGTTCCTATCACCTAGATCTATCAGTTGGCAGAGTTTGGGCTCATTTGGAGTCTTCTTGCAGTTGGGCCGAGTTATTGAGGGTTTCAGCCTCTAGTGGAGCGTGGCATCTTCCAGATTAAGGAATCGTCATTCATATCTACTTGTATTGGTCTTCATCTCTCATTCAGCCTTTGGAGGTTTATTTTGTATTGGCAAAGCATTTTGTAGTAGCTCGTATTTCTTATCTATTAGGCCATCTGAGGATTATTCCAGATCTGCCCTCTATTGTATTGGTTCCATGCTTCTTATAATAAAAGGTCAGATCTTTGCTTATGTTTCTATATCTTGAATATATTGTGATCTTTCATGTGTTGGATGAATCTTGTATGAACACACTTAATAACTGGACAACTCAATAAGTTACCTGCACATCATACACAACAGAGGTAGTTAGTGGTTTCAAGCGAAAAAATTGG
>SNQJ01S0201817.1:0-16825 GCA_010110895.2 Picea sitchensis | reverse complement strand
AAGCGGGAAGTACCATTTGAATTTTGCAAGGCAAGATAATTACACTACTTGTGCAATAAATCAAAAACTAATACAAATATTCTCCAATCATACAACTCAACCATGTTGAGAAGTTTATAAATAAGATAGATATGTATTTTGGACTTTCATTGAAAGATGGAACATGAATCGATGTTTGAAACAAAAAATCACTATGTTGTGCATGCAAGAAAATGTAAATTCTAGTGGAAATTTCTAGCTGCGCAGCAACTTGTATTTCCATGTAAATTTGTGTGTACTAGAAAGGGAAAATGCAACAATCTAATCTAGAAATATCTTATCCCAATTCAAGAGTTCACTTTGAGATACATAAGGTTCTCGTGTTTTTTTAGAAACACTTCTATTGGTCTCGCCCTTATGCAAACATGGATAAATACATGAAGGCCTTTGTTTCTTGCACAATAAAAAACCGGCCAATAGCTCAACTAACTCAATTTGACTTTGACAAGCATTAAATATCACCAAATCCACATGGGAAAAACTAATTTAACCCCATGACACTTAATTACATCATATAAATTCACTATAAATCTAATTACACCAGTGGGAATCAACTTTGACCAAGCAAACTAAAAAATTGTCATATTTCCTAGAAACGCAACATCAATAAAAAATCACAGCGCCAACCTTGGAGAGGACTTTTGAAAGCCTTCCACCAATCCAAATATAGCTCTGAAAGGCTCAATGGAAACCTGAGGGTATTTAGTTTTCATTAGGCACCTCAAGAAAATAAAATGGACATCGTTTGACAGAGAAAAATACTTTTTTCGAAAGTTACTCCCAGAAGCGCAGCAAAGGTCTTCAAAAAGTGGTAGAGACCTGTTTTTTATCATGTTTTTTGGATTTTTCTTCACACTGTGATATGAAATTGCCAAAAGAGTATATATATGCGAATTATAGGTCAATATTTATTAAATAATTTAACCTTTTGAATATTTATATCCTCTGAGAGAAAGCGCGGCGTCGCCACGTTGCACTTCTATACATCAAAACTGTCAAAATACCAAAAATTTCAAAAATTGTCAAAATTCCTTGCAATTTGTTTCTGGGACTCCTTATGTGATGGGTTTACACAATCAGTGATGCATCATCCAAGAGATCAAGGGTATCTCTCCTCTTTATCTTTTTAGGGCTTTCCTTAGCCTCTTGTTCATATTTTTTCCTAACTTCATAATCACTACAATTGAATTGTGTTTTAAACTCCAAAATCTTAACACTGCAAAGTTGAGACCCCTAATATAGATTTATGTTCATTGGAGGAAATATTCATAATTTTAAACACATATTTGACATATAGTGAACCTACAAATATTGAGAAGCAAGTGTATATCAATATGGTCCATAAGAAAATAAGGTTTTGAGGCAAACAATTACCTTCCTGTCTCTAGATATTGCTAGAAGAGAAGAGTTCCAAAACTCCAAATGCGAGAAAAATGTAAAGATCATGAATATATTTTCCATGTAAGAAAAACATTAAGAGGGAAGTATCATTTGAATTTTGCAAGGCAATATCATTACACTACTTGTGCAATAAATCAAAAACTAATACACATATTCTCGAATCATACAACTCAACCATGTTGAGAAGTTTATAAATAAGATAGATATGTATTTTGGACTTGCATTGAAAGATGCAACAAGAATCGATGTCTGAAACACAACATCACTATGTTGTGCATGAAAGAAAATGTAAATTCTAGTGGAAATTTCTAGTTGTGCAACAACTTGTATTTCCATGTAAATTTGTGTGTACTGGAAAGGGAAAATGCAACAATTGAATCTAGGAATACCTTATCCCAATTCAATAGGTCACTTTGAGATACATAAGTTTCTAGTAGTTTTGTAGAAACACTTCTATTGGTCTCACCCTTATGAAAACATGGATAAATACACGAAGGCCTTTGTTTCTTGCATAATAAAAAACTGGCCAATAGCTCAACTAACTCAATTTGACTTTGACAATCATTAAATATCACCAAATCCACATGGAAAAAACTAATTTAACCCCATCAAACTTAATTACATCATATAAATTCACTATAATTTGAATTACATCAGTGGGAATCAACTTTGACCAAGAAAATTCAAAAACTGTCATATTTCCCAGAAACGCAACATCAATAAAAAACGCAGCGCCAACCTTGGAGAGGACTTTTGAAAGCCTTCCACTACTCCAAATCTATCTCTGAAAGGCTCAATGGAAACCTGAGGGTATCTAGCTTTCATTAGACACCTCAAGAAAATCAAATGGACACCTTTTGACAGAGAAAATTATGTTTTCCCAAAGTTACTCCTAGAAACGCAGCGAAGGTTTTGAAAAAGTGGCAGAGACCTGTTTCTTATCATGTTTTGGGGATTTTTCTTCAAGACTGTGATATGAAATTTCCAACAGAGTATATATATGTGAAGTACAGGTAAATAACTATCCAAGCATGTAACTTTTTCATCATTTATATCCTCTGAGAGAAAACGTAATGTGGCCACGTTGCGCTTCTGTACATTAAAACTGCCAAAATACAAAAAATTTCAAAAAATTGCCAAAATTGTCAAACTTCCTTGCAATTTATTTCTGGGACTCATTGTGTGATGGGTTTACACAATCAGTAATGAAAAATACAATATATCAAGTCTATCTCTCCTCTTTATCTTCTTTAGGGCTTTCCTTAGCCTCTTGTTCATATTTTTTCCTAACTTCAGAATCACTACAGTTGAATTGTGTTTTAAACTCCAAAATCTCAACACTGCAAAGTTGAGACCCCTAATATAGATTTGTGTTCATTGGAGGAAATATGCATAAGTTTAAACACATATTTTAAATATAGTGAACCTACAAATATTGAGAAGCAAGTGCATATCAATATGGTCCATAAGGAAATAAGGTTTCGAGGCAAACAATTACCTTCCTGTCTCTAGATATTTCTAGAAGAGAAGAATGCCAAAACACCAAATGGGAGAAAAATGTAAAGATAATGAATATATTTTCCATGTAAGAAAAAATTAAGCGGGAAGTACAATTTGAATTTTGCAAGGTAAGATTATTACACTACTTGTGCAATAAATAAAAACTAATACACACATATTCTTTCGAGATCATACAACTCAACCATTTTGAGAAGTTTATAAATAAGATAGATATGTATTTTGGACTTTCATTGAAAGATGCAATAAGAATCGATGTCTGAAACAAAAGAGCACTATGTTTTCATGAAGAAAAATGTAAATTCTGAGTGGAATTTCTGGTTGTTGTGCAACAACTTGTATTTCCATGTAAATTTGTGCGTACTGGAAGGGAAAATGCAGCAATCTAATCTAGCAATACCTTATCCCAATTCAATAGGTCACTTTGAGATATATAAGGCTCTCGTGGTTTTGTAGAAACACTTCTATTAGTATCACCCATATGAAAACATGGATAAATACACTTGAGGCCTTTGTTTCTTACTACAATAAAAAAGCGTAAAAGCTCAACTAACTCAATTTGACTTTGACAATCATTAAATATCACCAAATCCACATGGGAAAAAACTAATTTAACCCCATCAAACTTAATTACATCATATAAATTCACTATAATTTGAATTACATCAGTGGGAATCAACTTTGGCCAAGCAAATTCAAAAGCTGTCATATTTCCAGGCTTGCCAACATCGATAAAAGCCGATTATAGCCAGAGGACTTTTGAAAGCCTTGCACTACTCCAAATCCATCTCTAAAGGGCTCAATGGAAACCTAAGGGTGTCTAGTTGTCATTAGACACATAAAGAAAATCAAATGGACACCTTTTGGCCGAGGAGAAATTATGTTTTCAGTTACTCCTAGAAGCGGTAGGGTTTGAAAAATTAGAGACACGTTTCTTATCATTTTGGGGATTTTTCTTCAAGTGATATGAAATTTCCAAAGGTATATATGTTAAGTAAGGTGAAATACCTATTCAAGCATGTAACTTTTTCATCATTTTATATCCCCTCTGAGAAGCTAAATAATGTAGCCCTTGGCTAAACTACGTACATCAAAACTCTGACTACCAAAGAACAAAATTACCAAAATTGTCAAACTTCCTTTGAACATTTTACAGGACTCCTTGTGATGGGTTTACACAATCAGTAATGAATAATACAATATATCAAGTCTATCTCTCCTCTTTAGCTTCTTTATGGCTTTCCTTAGCCTCTTGTTCATAGTACTTCCCCTAACCCCGGAATCACTACAGTGGAATTGTGTTTTAAACTCCAAAATCTCAACAACTTTACCAAGTTGAGACCCTAATAGATTTGTATTCATTTGGAGGAAATATGCATAAGTTTAAACACGTATTTGACATATAGTGAACCTATGAATATTGAGAAGAAAGTGCATATCAATATGGTCCATAAGGAAAAAAGGTTTCAAGGCAAACAATTACCTTCATGTCTCTAAATATTGCTAGAAGAGAAGAATGCCAAAGCACCAAATGGGAGAAAAATGTAAAGATCATGAAGATATTTTCCATGTAAGAACAAATTAAGCGGGAAGTATAGTTTGAAATTTGCGAGGCAAGATCATTACACTACTTGTGGAATAAATCAAAACTAATACACATATTCTCAAATCATACAACTCAAGCATGTTGAGAATTTTATAAATAAGATAGATATGTATTTTTGACTTGCATTGAAATGCAACAAGGATCGATGTCTGAAACAAAAATCACTATGTTGTTGCATGCAAGAAAATGTAAATTCTAGTGGAAATTTCTAGTTGCAACAACTTGTATTTCCATGTAAATTTATTATTGTACTACAAGGAAATAAACAATCTAATCTAGGAATACTTTATCCCAATTCAAGAGGTCACTTTGAGATACATAAGGCTCTCATAGTTTTTTAGAAACCTTCTATTGTTCTCACCCTTATTGCAAACATGGATAAATAAATGAGGCCTTTGTTTCTTGCCACCGATAAAAAGGCCACTAGCTCAACTAACTCAATTTGACTTTGATAAGCATTCATTATCACCAAATCCACATGGAAAAATCTAATTTAACCACATGACACTTAATTAAATCATATAAATTCACTATAAGTTGTATTACATCAATGGGAATCAACTTTGACCAAGCAAATTAAAAAATGGTCATATTTCCTAGAAATGCAACATCAATAAAAAAACGTGGCGTCAACCTTGGAGAGGACTTTTGAAATCCTTCCACTACTAAAAATCCATCTCTGAAAGGCTCAATGGAAACATGAGGATATATAGTTGTCATTAGAAACCTCAAGAACATAAAATGGACACCTTTTGACAGAGAAAATATGTTTTCCCAAAGTTACTCTCAGAAGCACAATGAAGGTCTTGAAAAATTAAGCGAGGAGACTTTGTTTTTTATCATGTTTTTGGATTTTTCAACCAACCTTTGTGATCACAGAAATTTCAACATATTATATATATGGCAATCTGAGTTCAATACCTATCCAAACATGTAATTTTTTCATCATTTTAGATCCTCTTATAAACACAGTAACAAAGCCTTCTTCTATACCTCATGTCAAAATACCAAAAATTTACCAAAATTGTCAAAATTCTTACCAATTTGTTTTTAGGAATCCTTGTGTGATGGGTTTACACAATCAATGATGCATCATCCAAGAGATCAAGGCCATCTCTCCTCTTTATCTCCTTTAGGTATTTCCTTAGCCTCTTTTTCATATTTTTGAGCTAATTTTTCAAATCAGGTTCCTGGTGAAATAGTGTTTCGCCATGTTTCTCTGTAGCTTGGTGTCTCTATTGGCCCTCTTGAAAGATCATCCTTTATCTCTTGTATTTGTGCTTGTTTCTCTTTGATAATTTCTTCATTTGATTTGTCTACATGGTCAAACATATCTTTCTCATGAGGCATCTCCTCCTGAAAATGTTGCAATGGGGAGTCATATGCATTCCTAGGTGACTACTCCAATTCTCCCTAAACTTGTTCCACCATATTTTCCTAGGGAATTTTCCTAGTTTGTGCCCTAGTCAACATTATAGGTGTAGACATCTTCTTGGTGCTCTCAAGGGAAAAAAACATTTTTCCCTTTCTAAATGAAGATTTTGTAATCACGCCACATGTGTCTTTCTAGTTGATAGCATGTTGGATGAGCCAACCTCCTACGTCCTTGGTGGTGATAATGAAGTGTTTTGACTACTGGGTTGACTAGTAGCAGGCAAAGCCCGACAGGATAGAAATCCTCCCAAAGATGTTGATTCACGAAAGTTTTGGATGGCCATGACCTTTACCAAACATGATGAAACAAATTTGTTTTGTGATATTTCCCTTTTCTATCATTTTGACCAGGCTTCTGAATAAGTAATGAGGTAAGTTAAGTGGCTTGATGGCAGTGAAATGCATCAACAACCTTATGTGATACTAGTACAATCTTGAAAATCTCCTTCAAAGGTAAGTGTTTCATGATCATGTTGTTCATCCTTGAGGCATATCTATCTAGCAACTGTCTAAAGGGAAATATATGAGTAGGATTGTCTTTATAGTTTGGTTTTAGGAAAACCTTGTAATTTTCAATGTCTAAATCCATTCCCTTTAAACAAGATTTCTCCATGATTGGGAATACCTATAGCTGTGGCAATGGAATCTGTGGAAATAGTGAAGTCTACCCATGCAATTGTGGTCTTATCCTTCTTTAAATTGGTGGCAAAGAGGCTGGTCAATTTAGCATGGCAACTCACCTCTTGAATTCTTTCACAAAACCCTAGGTAGCCAGTATCTTCAAATAATTTCTTAATGAAAGGTGAGGCCACGATTTCTCTGATATGTGTTGGCTCATGCCTGGACACTTTACCACCCTTATTGTACCTCCTTTTATAAGTATCAATGCTTCTAGTTTCCATGATGTGAAAATCCTAATTAACAGTGGGAAGTATCAGTGCTTCCAGTTTCCATGATGTGAAAATCCTAATTTTCAGTGGGAAAGGGAAGGGGTAAGGTATAATTTGTGGAAACAGGGGATAAGGGACAATCTGGTAGATGGAGGGAAAGTAGTGGTTAATTGTTGTCTAAACTCTTAGGGAGATTGTGGAGGGTAGGGATTGGTATTAGGGAGTGTAGGTGAGGGCGTTTAAGCACAGGATAAGGGTTTTTATAGCAAAAAATGGAAAACTATGACTGAAAGATTAAGACGCAGCAAAACCCTAGGAGATGGTTTTTTACTAAGTTGTATGAAGAAAATGAAGAAAAAAATGGTAAAGGTGGCGTGAATGTGGCCCACTTACTTGTTAATAATGAGTTGGACCTGTGAAATAGTGAAGAAAACCTCTACAACAAATTACTTTGCTTCCTTTTCAAAAGCGCAACACTTCTGCCAGACACGCAACGAGGGTTGCCAGAAATGTAGCGTGGGTTGCCAGAAGCGTAGCATGGGCTACAAATAAGTGTTTTGATGGAAAATTTCAGTGTTATAATGGTTGCGATGGACCTTTATGGTGAAGAGGAGTTTAAGAACACTGGATTGAGGATTGAATATACCAGGATGGCCTTTTAATAGCTTTGAAAAGTCAAATTTCCTTTGAGTAATAGAGTGATATTATGTGATGTGATTGCAGCATGATTTTCTTATGTGGAACATCACCTTACCTTTATATCAACCTGTCCTTAAGGTGATAATTCCCATGGTAGTGACCCAAGTGATGAATATGACTCACTTTAATTTTTTATTACTGACCTTATAATGATATATTCAAAAAATGAATTCTAAGCCATGATCTAGATGATGATGACCATGAACACGTGAAGGGATTAGCACTGACTTAAACATGATAAACAATGACCAAATTGTATTTGAAAATTTGGTCTAGGACCTTATTAACTCTGAGGAAAACAAGCAAGCCAAGAGAAAAATACGTATTGAGACTTCCTATAGCTTATAGGTCCCTAACACACATCTCTATTCAATCCCAGGCAGCCACGAGAGTCTATCTTTGTGAATTTTCTAATAGGCCTACCAACAACATGAAAAAACCATGATGCAGTGTCTATTGTCATTGATAGGTTCTCAAAGATGGTAGTACTTGCACCTTGCAAGAAAATTGACTTTACAAAAGACATAACAAAGTTATTTTTGCACACATATGGGTCAACTTTGGAGCACCAACATACATTGTGTCATACCATGAACCTAAGTTCATCAAAAAAAATTGGAAATCACTCTAGAGAATGTTAGACACAAGGATTGATATGTCCATAGTATTTCACCTGCAAAATGATGGGAAAGAAAAAATTGTGAACCAAACTATCGTTTACCCACTGTGCATGTACAATCATAGGCACACTCACATTTCGGATGACAAACTTTCTTTCATTTAGAACAATTACAACATAGCTTAGCACAAATCCACAAAATGCAGTCCTTTAGAAGTCATTAGGTTTTCAAAATAAAAATTTGGTCAGTGGCTAGTGTGTCTAGGTATATTACTGCTCCTTTCAAAAAATTTCATGTTCTGGTCATTGCCATCACTCAGTGGGATGTGTCATAAATGTCATGTTTAGTCATCTTTTTGTTGAACCGATTTTGGCCAATCAGAGATGAAACTTGAGAAAATGGAGGAGGTTTGTGTTCCTTAGATTCCAAAGTACAATAACCTACTTGATATTTTACACAAGTATTATATCATGAGAGATAAATTCACATATTCACAACCTATTTTTTGGATTGTGCAAAGTCTTGTTTTAGTCATATTTTTGCTGAACCAATTGTGGCCAATCAGAGATGAAACTTGAGAAACTAGAGGAGGTTTGATGTAGAATTTCCCTTTTCATCCACACAGGTAGAATCTTCCCATGCTCAATCTGAGTTCGACCCTTACCATCCCTTAATGCACCTTACCATCCCTTACCTACGAGGCAGGAACTAAACAGGATCACCTGAGATGATATATACATACAATATATTTAGCTCAATTAGATAGACCCCTCGAACAAGTTACGTCTGAAGATGGCCCTTTATGTAGATAATTTTATGGATTTGAGAGGAACACTCAATTTTTGGTCCCTGTATACTCGCCATCACTTAATGCATGCTCTTTGCATTCCCTTAGCTAGTTCAGTGTGGGTTCACATAGAATTAGAGTGGAGGCAAAGAACTAGCTTGATTGGGTGAATAGGATTTGTGAGTTGTGCCATGTCTGAGCGAGGAGTACTTCATATTGCATTGTCCCATTTATTGTGAGATCCAATAACACTTATGTTTTCTGTTCAAGGATTCACGAACACTCTCATGTTTTTTTCTATACTTGGACTAGAGATGCCTAGCACTATATATGTAGGAGGCCCTTAGATTATATTCTTAGACTATTGGGCCCTCTCCTAGACCAATGTCCACCCAGATAATCACTTCCTTCTTTGAGGTGGTCCCTTATGCTAGGGGTACCAAGAGACAAATTGATAGCAGAGTTACTTCATCTTCTAGATCAGTGAGGCCCATTTGTACATCCCAGAGACCCCAACGATTATTTTGTTCCATATCCCACACCAGTGGGAAGACGAGGTCACCTAGACTGTGATTACTGATAACCTCTTCCAAGAAGAAACACAATATGCAGACCAGATTCTCTTCCAGATAGGTTTCTATCTAGATTTTCCTCCATTTGGTTTTGGATGTTCAGGGAGCTAGCCCTAGTGGGCCTTGCTATGTTCATGCTATTTCTATTATCTATCTTGGTTTCTTTCTTCTTGCCTCATGGATCAGATTTTCGTTAGCGGTATAGGTCTTTGTATCTTGTCTTGTCTTAGATCAATACTTTTCTTTAATTTATGCAACTTACTTTCTTTAGGAGCCATTTTTGTCCTCTCGCTTTGTATTAACACTATTGTACTCAATAGTCCCATTGACCAATTTTTTTGGTCATTCTTTGGACATCAATAAAATTATCTTACCTTGTCACTAACAAATCATCCCATAGTTTCTCAAAAGTGGGTAACTTTTGAGTACAAATACATTGAACAAAGTAATGTCACGATGGACCAATGCCATTCAGAGTGATCTGAACTAGCTCACTCTCATGAAAATCTTCTCCAATGATAGTGAGTTGATATCTCAACTTTGTGATCTTCATTAGATAGCTCAGTACAATATCAGTCTTTCTCATGTGAGCACTGGTGAGTTTGTTCTTGAGAATAATTTTACAAGATATATTGACACTCTACTACAACATTACAAGGGAATTAGATAGATTGACGCTCTATTACAACATTACAAGGGAATTAGACTCTACAGTGTGCATTTCCACTTTACCAAGTTAGAAGAGCCCTCCAACATGTGATGCCCTTGGAGACCAAACCTGGCCATTGTTGCAACCCCTAAATGCACACTTGAACTAATATACCAGAAACAAAAGAAATCAGATCAACAAGTTATCCCAGTTTCAAATTGCCTATCTCAGATTCTCAGGCCAATAACAACCTTCTAGTCACTGTAAATCCTGGGCATCTCACCCAACAACCTATAACAGGTCTGGATCTACTTAACTTAGTAAGGTTCATGCCTTACACACATTTAAATCCTTCGCAACTCCCTCTCATAGGAATAATTTCATTCCATACATTGATCTAGAGGATTTCAATGAATGTACTCTAATACCATGTTAAATTTCAAACCATGGTATGCAGATTCTGCTCTCAGAAAAACAACCCTTAACCTAGGTAGCTTAAAACTTGAAAACTTCCATCAAAACTACAAATATGAGCTACAATAATATATAAACATGTACTGTTGGAAATCATGAATATTCGAAACACTCTAAACAAAACCACTTAAAACTACATATGTATTCTATTTCAAACTACAAAGAATAAAATTACAATGCATAAGCTCAAAACTAAAACTCTCCAACTAATATATTGGTGCATCTTTCATCTTCTTTATAGCTTGGTAAGATAGGGAAATGCAATGTATCCAGGCACATGCATGAATTTCCCCTAACTGACATAGTCAAACATAACCCAAATCATCTCAACTAGTGTACCCCCTTACATAAAAATATTTGTCAGGGATACTGTGCTTCCTACTGGAGAAAAACAAAAACATTCAAACCTGTTGGTGCCTCCTATAGATCTATGCAGATTAGAAAGTCTCATGTCGTGCCCTAGTTTTCATATGTATCCACACCCTTCTTTAAAGATAGTACTAAGTAAATGCATGCAACAATTGATAAAGAAAACTCTAGCTAACTAGAATGATAAATCTAAACAACAATTCTAAATCTAGGAAGAGGATGAGACTAGTGCATACATGCATACTCACTTTCTCATTGTCTATCACTACAACACACTTCCCAAAGCAGACTAGTGTTGCACCATCACTATGATCTCTCTACCCTGTGCACAAGAAACTAAGAAGATAGATCTGTTGTGCCATCGAGGATCTACTATGTATGCTGGTTGCACCCAGCTGTAGGAGAATGCTAAGCTAGTATCCAGGTAAACTCTATCAATCCAGGTTCAACTTTTTTCATCTCCCTCTTGGACATTTATTTTTACTTTTTTGAGCAGCCAATGGGATTTTAATTCCACTATACATTCCTCCTCTAGGATTATGCTTTTGTAGATATTACTACTACATTCTACTTTTATTGTTTATTTCTTATTCTTAGCATTTTTGGTTGCACATAGAGGTTTTGTCCACCTACATAGATAGAGTATTTATGGGTGTTATGGGTGACATACTACCAATAGATTCCAGAATTGTATACAACTGTGTACATTTCTGTAACTTGTTGGGACTCCATAGCCTTTTGGTAATTATACCAAGTAGGATGAATGGTTATGTGAGTTTTTTTTCTCCAAGGAAAAACATATTTAGATGGAGGGTTGCTAAAGCCCCAACCACAATAGCAGTTGGTAACCCGACGGGACCTATTTTGACTTGAACATTGGTGGGACTAGAAAGGGAAACCTCATAGTGAACTCCCCCTTGAAACAGTCTATTTTAACTGGTTGAGCTAACCCACTAGACCAATGGTTATATGAGTTTTATGACTATGACTCAAATGTTCTAAAAAAATTGTGGTATTTTCTTCAATTGCAGATGGTTTATAGTTGAAAAAGATCCCACACTCTTTTGTCCAAGAAAAAATGATGGGTTGGTATCCTTAGTGTCCAAATGTAGAGATAACGGTGAGTTATCATGGTCAGTGCATTGGGGCAAGCAGTCCAATACTCTTTAGCACAAGAAGCACATGCCCATATTGAATTGAAATTCCATGCAATAGAACAAAGATGATCAATGAACATCATCCTTCAACATTTAAAATACATCAAACACTACATCAGAAAGTGTTGTCATCAATATTCATTTTTGTTGCATTAATATAACTTGAGTTAGGATTTTCCAAGACACAATCCTTTTCCAAGTATTTACTATTGAAATATGTGATCCATAAATGGTAGGCCTATGGCCCATCTATCTCATCAATATGGATTCTCTAAAGAAATAAACAATGCTTCTATGCAACCTCTGTTTAGATTTGGGGTTTGAATTTGGTTCACTGGCTATTTCTTGGAATGAAGGCTCTATTTCCTTCTATGGTTGAAGACTTCACTGGTCTATTTTCACTGCTAACTGAAGGTGCCCACATAGCATTTTCATTATGCAAACAAAGTCCAAACTCCATTTACTTTAACTAATACGTTTACACATGTTCTACGAATCTACAAGACCTTCTCACTTCTTCCTGGATTCATAATTATAGGAGATCTGAAACAACTATTTGATAGAACACACGATGGTTGTAAGTGTCATTTTAGCACACACACATCCTGAGGGGTTGTCGTAGGTTGCTCACCACCTTTTGAACCAAGGTAAGTTCACCACGTTTTGTATAGAGGTGAATGGATGAGGTTAAATATCAAGGTTTACATATCAATAACTACCAGTGAATTAACAAATAACGAATGGTATAATGGGAACCAACCAATAATGTAGGCAATGGGGACAATTGCTATGATTAGAAGCCAACCATACTCTTAAATTGATTTAGTGATGGAATTCAACAATCAAACAAACTCTAACATTGTTTGTTGCGTCCACACATATGAGCATACATATCTACTTATTCAATGGAGGGGGTTAAACTCACCAGCTATTCAATAAATGACAATTTTAAGTGCCCAATTGATTCAATTCTTGGGGATTTAGGAAATGACATCCAACGCATACACTGAAGACATTGGCTATAATATATGAATCAATAAACCAAACAATTCATCCTTTTAGTGATAATGTCAATCGATGATGTAACTATGGAATCCACAGTTCTACTGCATTGTTTGTATTGAGCCCTAGGTGTCTTTTTGTGATTTGTAGAATCCGTCCGACACTGTCTCGTAGTACAACTCCAAATCTTGTCGGTATTGGATTGCCCTTCGAGGACCCATCAAAATTTAATTTGACAAAACCTTGAGGGGGTGGGGACCAAGAGGAGGGTATGCAAGAATGTTTTTCAGAGATAGGGGGGTCTTGGTGGGGGAGGTCAGGGATATTCAATTGCTATAACGAGATGATGAGACTTTCTAAAGGATTTCATTGCAGGTCTTCCCGTGTCTAGGGTTCAGCTCTAATTGTTTCCCAAATAAGAGTGAGGATCTTTTCCCAAGTAGTGAGGGGGAAGAGGAAAGGGAATGGAAGATTATTTTATTTCTCTCTTTCCATATTTTCCACACTATGAATCCTAGTAGAAATTTCCATATGCGATCTAAAATTCGGATTTGATAGGTGATCAAGTCCTAGTTTTCAATAGTACTGACAATACTTGTTATGTTTCTGTTCGAGATACACATTATTTGCGTTTCCATGTCCTAGATTACTCCACTGTGAGAGAATTGATTTAAAATGTGCTCCATTCTTTCCTCCTATTCCCGACAGATAATACATATCGAAGGTCCCACAAAGACCCTCTTCTGGAGGTTATCCCGGGCGAGTATGCGGTTCTGGGAAATTAGGCAAAGGAAGATGGAAATTTTTGGCCATAATTTAGGATTCCATATTTTACTTGAGATGTGATCTTTTGGTTGCATGTGGTAATTTTCATGAAGGTAGTAGGATTCTTTTATCGAGAAGTTCCCTGTTGGAGAATGTCCCCACCTGAGGATGTTTGGTTCTTCACTGATGTGAATCTTCTGCTGTGAGGCAAAATCGCACCAAGGTTGTGTGTTATTGTCTTCCGATATGTTGAGTTCATGGGGTTGAGTCTTCCATATGCACCAAGGGTGGTGTTGAGAGTTATCCTTCCAAAGGTCCTTTAAATGTGATGCACCCCTGAATTTCATTTGCTGGTGTAGGGGGCACATCTCTTCCATAGAGTGCAAAGGTGCAAATTACTACCAGGAGTCTTGCCAGAATAAGGACAACTCTCTATTTCGAATCTCCCAGAAGGTATGTAATTTCTCTATGCGAGGGAGATTGCACCAAGATGCATTCCATATAGTGGATCCTTGAATCAGATCAATTAGTTTGATCAGGAAGTATTTATTGGTTTTTGGTGCATATTTTAGCCTCCAGAGTTTAGCCCATAACTCTAAGGGATGTGTGAGCCAATGCCACTAAATTTTTTCTCCCATTATGCAATTGAGATTTCCCGGATCCCTTAGACCCAGTACCCCCTTTGATTTTGGCCGGCATATTTTATCCCATCCTACTAGAGCCCATTTCTTGTCTGGGTGGTGACCATTCCAAAGAAAATTTTGTTGGAGTTTTTTATGGCTTTTATAACTAACTGTGGTGCTGCCAAGGTTGTAAAGAGGTATGTCAATAGATCTTGAAGAACCTATTTTAGAAGTACTAGAGGGGCTGCTAGGTTGAGAGAGTGAAAGGTCTAGTTGTTTAGACAGTTGGAGATGGATAGAAGGAGGTTATCCCAAGAGATGTTGCAAGTGGTTTCCCCCATGAGGGGGATACCAAGATAGTTGGATGAAAGGGAGATCTTGGGGATACCTAGAAGTTTGGAGATGTGGGTTTGGACCGCGAATGGGGTATTGAAGAAGAAAAGTTATGACTTGTCCAGGTTTAGGGAGGTTCTCAAAGATTTTGGGAAGTATTTGAGGATGGACTTGAGATTGTTAGCCTCCTAGGCGGTGGGGGTATTCATCAAGAAGGTGTCATCCACGAATTCATTGTGGGAGGTTGTCGGCTAGAGATTGTGAATGGGTAGGTCTTTGAGGGAACTATCCTCTATTACGACATTAATGTATCGGCTTAGGCCTTCATCCATTATGACAAAAAAGAAAGGGGAAAGGGGGTCCCCCTGTCAGATGCCTTTGGTGGGGGAGAAGGACTGGGAGGGAACTTCATTAACCAAAATGGAGAAGAAGCTTGAAGAAGTTATTTGCATGATCCAATCTATCTAGGATGTATCAAATCCATAAGCCTCAAGGAGGGAGTGCATGTATTGCCAACTAATTCTATCAAAATATTTTGAGAGATCAAGTTTGATGATCAGACATGGGGTGTGAGTTGTTTTGAGTGAGTGTATTACCTCATGCGCAAGGATGAAACTGTCCATGATATGGCAACCCTCCACATAGCCTAATTGTTCCTTGGAGATGATGAAGGGCAGCACCGATTTGAGTCTTAGAGCTATTTCCTTCATGATCATTTTGTAGATTTCATTGCAGAGGGAAATGGGGCGAAACGTCTTTGGATGGGTTACCCTCTCTACCTTTGAAATTAGCATGAAGAAAGTGGCATTGAAGGCTGAGAGGAATTTTCCAGATGTTAGGGATTCCTCTGCTAGCTTCCAGACTTCTTTCCAGATCATCGACCAACAATAATGTAAAAAATACGTTGTAAATCCATCCGGTCCCAGAGTTTTCCCTAGAGGCATTTCTTTAACCGCTTGATCAACTTCTTCTTTTGTGATCGGTCACATTAGAGATTCATTTTGTTCCTTTGTGATGAGGGAAGGGATGTGCCTGGTTATCTTGCTTATAGCCTACGTTTTGTCCCTTATGGGTTCTGAGAGGAGGTCTTTGTAGTAATTTACCAGTTCATCTTCTATGCTTGCATGATCCATAATGTGGTTTCCCTGGGCGTCTTCTAGTTTGATGATTCTATTGATTTATCATCGATGCACCATGGAGCGGTGGAAGAACTTGGTGTTCCTTTCCCCCTCCTTGAGCCATTGTACTCTGAATTTTTGTCTCCATAGTATCTCCTCTTATTTTTTATGCTCATCTGGTTCTTCATGTAGCTTTGCTTCCTCCCTTACAGAATCTACCATCCATCCTTGTAAAATGAATAGTTGTTGCAGGTCCTTTAGGCATTGCTCAATATCTTATTTTTCTAGAAGATGTTACCAAACACGCTCTTTTGTTCCAGTTCTTTAGATGTAATTTGAATTTCTTCAACCTCTTCTGGAACTTATACATATGTTTTCTATGGGCTATTTCTTCCTGCCTCCACCAAGATGTGGAAAGTTCCTGAAAAATCTAGGTCGGTGAGCCAGAACTTTTCAAACCGAAAGGGTTTAAGCTTGGGTGTTGCTCCTGTGTCTAACCAGAGAGAGACTAGCCAATGATCTGAAACTAATTTTGGGAGAATGTTGGCTTCTAACACTGGGTAATCCAACATTATTGATTCCGAGATGAGGAAGCGGTCTAGTCTTCTTGTAACGTGTTGGGGTCCAGATCGTCGGTTAGACCAAGTAAATATTCCATTTCTGGTTTCTATGTCTATAAGTTTTAGCTGGTCTATTAGTGAGTTGAACTTACCACTGTCATGTTCCAATCACTTTGTGTCTCCAGTATTTTCCTCTAGCGTGAGAATTA